>JASDQU010589632.1:38466-51615 GCA_032191745.1 Picea mariana
AACATGAGGGTGTCTATAGTCGTTTTCCCTCCTGTTCCTAAAACTGTCTAATCTGGAATTTTAAATCTACCTACTTTCATTAACTATGCATAAATGCCTCTACATTCTTCAGATGAGAGCGAATCGCTCATGATCTGTTTACAATATGCAAGTACGCCTTATTTTAACCATTACATTAATGCTTCAAAAACATTTCTAAAACATGTAAAAATGTATGTTGCACTTTCCAGCTATCTTCTGCCTTCATGATTACTTGGTTGGCTGCTTGCGATGCTCCTACATCACCATTAAGCAAAAAATTTGAAAGAAATCTCAAGTGTGTTTTGAAAGCGGCAAAAATATCTATTGCTAGACCAAAGCGCCCAACCACATGGAGGAGGATCCCACACAGGATCCTTTCCTTTGCACAACGCTACACGGGAGCCAAGCACATGCAACACAACAAAGGTCAGTCGAGACCGAGCATCTAAACACCAAGCATCAGAACAAATAACATGGAGGATTACCCCACAAGGAAGTAAGCTCCTCCATTATAGTTGTCAAACCACGCACCTGTAGCCATCAACAACACAAGTCAATTACCAAAACAACTACGTACAAGCTAGTTCCCTTGAGTCAGTGTCGAACATACAAACCAATGCCCATAAGCCAATGTCAAACACAAGTGATACAAGTTAGCAACAACATATGAAATCAAGCCAAAATATCGAGCCAAAGCCAGTACCCAAGCTCCAGCTATAAGTCACATGGAGGAAGAGACCATGAGGAAGCAAGTTCTTTTACTACGCTTTCGTTCCCCGGCCAAGCTTCAAGCTCAAAGTCCCCAAGCTAGCACCTACACATGTAATCACTGGTTATAAACAATAAATAAGTCATTAAAGCCCAGTGTTGAGCACCAAGACCTAAGGCCACTCTACAGTCCTCAAGACTCACACCTGCAGCCACAAATCCACACATTAGCAAACATAAGCCCCAACGCAAGCACAGATCCTTCTCTTCATATATCTAATCAAGCACACAACCATAACGTAAGTCATAAGCCAGTGCCAAAGCAGCACAAGTGGGTAGCCTACACTCACTCCATCCTACACAATCGAGCCAAGACAACACAACTCGGCAAATTTTTAGCAGAGGTCGCTCAACAGCTCAAAGCACCAAAGTTGAGACCAAACGTCGAGTCGTAACAGAGGAGGAAGCTGCAATAGGCGACTGCACTAGTACAACCTCTACGCTTGGGTTGTCTACCACCACGAGAGTTATGTAGAGTGGGATGAGGAGAGGAAGGATGACTTTGCAGGGCTAGGGTTAGGAGTGTAGGGTTTTGGGGTAGTGAGAACTCGAGGGGGGCAAGTGGGCCTCATGTGAGGACCCACTACCTGATTTTAGTTTTTTTTTTTAATTATTTTATTTAAAAATATATATATTATTTATTTTAATTATTATATTTTATTTAGGTCTAAACATTATTTAGGTTTAAGAAAAAAAAAATATTAGGTTTAAACATATTTAAACATGTTTTAATTTATAAATTTATGTTTAAAATATGAAATTATGTTTTAATTATAGTGACTAATGTTTTAAGTTATAATATTATGTTTTAAATATTAGTTTTAAACATATTTAAACATGTTTTAATTTATAAATTTATGTTTAACTTATAAATTTATAGTGGCTAATTTATGAAATTATGTTTTAATTATAGTGACTAATGTTTTAAGTTATAAATTTATGTTTTAAATATTAGGTTTAAACATATTTAGACTATGTTCTAATTTATAAATTTACGTTTTAATTATAAATTAATGTGATTAATCAAAGTGGTTAATCAATTGAAATGATTAATTAAATTGGTGATTAATTAAATACTTAATTATGATAATAATAATAATAATAATAATAATAATAATAATAATAATTTTTTGGATTAAATTGACTATGTTGATTAAGGCGAGAGAGTCAATAGTTTTCTTAGGCGGAAACATCGAGCTTAGATGCTTTAACCCTATCCTAGCCACTTCCCCTAAAGAGAGTAATGTTTGTTTATAGACAAGTAAAAAAAAACTTACGCCTAACCCTGTTTTCAAGTTTAAGTTACGCAAATGTGAATTTCCTTAGACTCTCCCTGACAAAATTTTGGTTGATGCAGATTTAATTATACATGATGTTTAGGACTCGAGGAAATCAAGGTAGAGGAGCATCATCACAGGGACCACTAGCGCCGCCACCACCATCGCCTAAATTAGCTCTCATTTTGCACTCTTTGGAGGCCATAAATGGCACTTTAAAGGGGCGTCAACTAGCAGGGATCGAAGTGGATCCCCCATCATCTGGAATGGGTAATACAGAAGCGTCGAGGGATTCAGGGGGAGGGACTCCACCCGAAGAAATCACTAGAGAATTGTAGAAGATCAAACCTCCAAAGTTTGTCGGGGATTGCGCCAGTGAACGTGCAGAGGCCTGGTTGGAAGGAATGACAAGATGTTTCACCTTAAGAGACTATGCTTCCACATCAAAGGCAAAGATAGAAATATTTCAGTTAAGGGCCAGTGCCTTGAACTGGTGGGGAAACCTGGAGAGGCAGTTGTGCCTTACCCCAGACACCGTCTCTTGGGAACTTTTTGAGGAAAGGTTCCGAAGGAAATATCTACCAGCTTAGTATGAGGAACAACAGGTGGGAGCATTTCATGCTCTAATATAGGGGAACAGGACCATGAAGAGTATGAGATCAGGTTCATGGAGTTGGTGAAGTATGTTTCATACATGGATAATGACCAATAGAAAGAATGCTTTGTCTATTGATTAAACCCTATGATAAGGGCCATGGTACAGATGTGGAAACCGTCTTCAATGGCAGAAGCAGTTGAAAATGAACGTTATGCGAAGGAACACATGAACTTATATGGAGGTATGAGATCGACCTTTCCACATCATAATGGATTCACAGGGAAGGCCCCTAGGACCTTCTCTAGGGGAGGGAGATCCAGGCCACCTCCATATGGTAATATAGTTGCACCAAGGACAGTTTCCATAGGTATTTCAATGGCAGTGAGTGCAGCATCCCATTCATCACCAACGATGCAGGAAGGTCCACGACCATCTCATGGAGCAGCTAGTAGGGGCAGGGTCTCTAGGGGAAGGAACTCATTTCAGAGACCATCACAGAGCAGTGTGTAGGTTCCATCTCGTATTACATGTTGGGGGTGTGGAGGACCCCATTACCAACGTGACTTCCTAGAGTTGCAAGCAGGATTTGTGCATAGAGAAGGAAAGGCCCCGATGGGAAGAGAAAGTGGTAGCCACCAGATTTATGCAACAGTTAATAATCACCAGGTAGAACATCAATCCATGGTGGTAGATTCATCAGGTACGCTAAATCATTTCAATGTTAAAGTTTTATTTGATTCTTGTGCTACAGATAGTTTCATTTCACCATTTTCATTATAAAAGAGTGGGTTGGTAGCCTACGAGCACAATGACTTGAAACAATTCAAGATGGCTTCGAGGGAAAAACAAGCAGTAGGACCTAGTGTTGATAATTGTCTAGTAGACCTAGGAGTGTGTACTACCAGGTTGAAGGTATACATCACTGCTCTTGGAACGTATGACCTAATAATTGGAATGGATTGGTTAGAATCCCATCGATCTATGGTAGATTGTTTTGCAAAAAGGGTTCTTTGTGTTGACGATGAAGGAAGGCCAGTAGAGATCCACTGTGTACAGAGAAAGGTGTCTCTATGATTTATCTCAACTATGCAGGTTAAGCAGTGCATGAGGTAAGGGTGTCGACTTTATGTTGTGGAAGCAGTGAATGAGAGGAAAGGACCCTCCTTGGATTAGTACCCAGTGTTGTCAAAGTTTAAGGATGTTTTTTCGAATGAGTTGTTGGGGTTACCTCCTGAGAGGGAACTTGATTTTACTATTGAGCTAAAACCTAGTGTAGAACCAATTTCCAAGACTCCATATAGAATGACAGCACCAGAACGTTGTCAGTTGTAGATGCAATTAAAAGAGCTACTCGACTAAGGCCTAATAAGGCCCACTGTCTCACCTTGGGGTGCACCAGTAATTTTTTTTAAGAAGAAGGATGGTTCCTTACGAATGTGTATAGAATACAGGTACTTGAACCGTGCTACAGTGAAAAATAGGTACCCAATGCAACGGATAGATGATCTCTTTGATCAGATGAAAGGAGTAGCAATATTCTCAAAAATTGATTTGCGATCAAGGTATCACCAGTTAAGGATTAAGGAAGGCGATATTCCTAAAACTACCTTTCGATCTCGGTTTGGGCATTACAATTTCATTGTAGTACCTTTCGTATTAACCAACGCGCTAGCAGTATTCATGAGCTTCATGAATGGTGTATTCCAGAAGTACTTGGACTGCTTTGTACAAGTTTTTCTAGATGATATTCTCATCTATTCCAAGAACAAAAGAGAGCATGAGGAACACTTGTGAGCGGTTTTGTACCACCTTAGAGAGAACAAATTATATGGAAATTTGTTGAAGTGTTCCTTATTCCAGGAAGAAATTCACTATTTATGGCATATCATTTCCGGTGAAGGAATTTCTGTGGACCTAGAAAAGGTAAAGGCCATTCTGGAATGGCTAGTGCCGAAAAATGCTCATGAGGTGAGAAGCTTCATGGTGCTAGCAGGTTACTATCGAAGATTTGTGGAAGGGTTCTCTAAAATAGAGAAACCCATCACCACTTTGCAGCACAAGGGGGTCAGGTATGAATGGATAGAAGAATGTGATAGTGCATTCATCGAGCATAAGAGGTTACTAACTAGTGTGCCAAGTATATGAGTGTCGGATATGGAAAAGGAATTCACAGTCTGCACGGATGCCTCCAAGCAAGGGTTTGGGCTCGTGCTAATGCAGGATGGAGGAGTGGTATCTTATGTGTCAAGAAAGTTGAAGAAACTCGAGGAGATTTACACTATTCATGATTTAGAGTTGGCAATTGTAATGCCAGCTCTGAAACTTTGGAGGCACTATCTAGTAGGGAGAAACTTTGAGCTCAAAATGGACTATCAAAGTTTAAAACATATATTCACTCAAAGGGATCTCAATGCCAGGCAAAGGAAATGGAGTGAGTTCATGAATGAGTACAATTCCTTGAGCAGGAGACCACGTGTCTTCTCCTTGGTACCCTTAAAAGTCAATCTGAGGGAACGTGTGTTGATGCAACTCCTTGGAGATAGTTGGTATTTAAAGGTTACCTCAAACCTCCATAGTGGGAGGCAATTAGATCCAAAGTATGAAGGATATAGTATGGAAGAAGATAGACTATTGAGATATCAAGGAAGGATGTACATCCCCAAAGGTGGGGATATTCAAAGCATCATACTGAAGGAAGCCCATAGAGAAATGTATTGTGCACATCCGGGTGTAAAGAAAATGTACACAGACATGAGGAAGCTCTTCTTATGGGTAGGAATGAAGCGCAATGTAGTCCATTTCATCATGAATTTCCTAGAGTGTCAACAAGTGAAAGACAACCACCATCACCCAACAGGTCTCCTACAACCACATGATGTTCCTATGTCCAAGTGGGAAGTCGTTTCTATGGATTTTGTTGTGGGGTTTCCGCTCACATCTCTTAAACACAATGTCATTCTTGTAATAGTTGATAAGTGAACCAAGAGTGCTCATTTTATTCCGGTTAGAGACACTTACGATGTCACTAATGTTGCATGCGTTTTTGTAAGTGAGGTCATCCATTTGCATGGGATACCTAAGAAGATCATTCCAGATAGGGACTCCAAATTCACTTCTAGGTTTTGCACAAGTTTGTAGTCAGCATTGGGGACTCAGTTGAACCTTAGTACAACTTATCATTCTGAAACAGATGGGAAAATCGAGAGAGTAAATCAGGTTATGGAAGACATTCTTAGGATGTATGTTATGGATAATCAAACCCATTGGGAGAAGTACCTACCTTTGGTAGAGTTTTCCTACAATAAAAGTTTTCATAGCTCGATCGGAATTCCACCCTACGAAGCTCTGTATGGAAGGCCATGAATAACACCGTTGAGTTGGGAAATATTAGAAGACCGAGTAACAGTTGGGCCAGAATTGATTCAAGATATGGAGGAACAGGTGATTCAGATTAGGCAGAGACTAAAGGAAGCACAGGATAGACAGAAAAGTTATGTCGGTGCACATAGGACTGACCGAAGTTATAAAGTGGGAGATCAAGTTTTCATTTGTATCAGGCCTAATAAGAGTACCATTTGGTTCGAAAAGGGTACAAAGTTGTCACCACGATTTATAGGACCGTTCAAAATCCAAGAGAAAATTGGACCCATTGCCTATCATCTCGTACTACCACCCCACTTGCATAAAACTCATAATGTTTTTCATGTATCTGTTCTATGTCATTATGTTGTTGATGAATCACATAAACTAAATTGGAAGGAATTGCAGGTATCGGACGCGGGAACCATCACGGTAGAACCGTTATGCATTTTGGATCGTAGAGTCCGACAGCTTAGAAACCGTCTGGTAGACCAATTTAAGGTCCAGTGGGACAAGCATAGTTCGGGATCCGCTACTTGGGAGGATATCGAGACATTATGACAAAATTATCCCTCACTTTTTTGACCACCTCAATAATATGTTCTCGAAGGTTGGGTGTATGTAACACCACCTTTTGACTTAGACAACTAAGATTACCTAAGGCCTAATCACCTTTATTTTTTTTTATTCACAGTGAAACTATTAATGATACACTTGAACTTTTAAGACATATGAACTTGTATGAATATTTAAATGTATTTGAATGATGATGGATATGATGTGATATATTGTGAGAATGTAAATTTTATGAATGTTTAAATATCACTTGAATGATGATGGATATGATGCAATCTACTATGTGAATGTGAATCCTATGAAGGTTTAAATGTTATTTGAATGATGATGGGTATGATGCAATCTATTATGTAAATGAAAATTCTATGAACGGGTAACGTTAATTGAATTATGGGGATATTATGAGATCTATTTCTAACTTGAAAACTTTGATGTTAAAGTTGTTGGTACATGGATACTGAATTGTGATTATGGTTGTATGCAATTGCATGATGATAATGCATAGATATATATGAGTTTGTGTTAAAGACTAATCTGCAGGTCAATGGGCTATGAAATAGCCAAGGGATAATAGTAATGAAATTGGATGTCATGACCACCGACCAAGAAACAATATGGTATGAATCTTTGTATGTGAAATTATATTGGTTTGAATGCATTTCTATGATATGTGGACCAGTCCAGGATTTTAGGTGGTGAGTCTACCTAAAATTGAATAAACGATGACAAAATTCCTAGCAACAGAGTGCCACTGTATATTCCATTGTAGGGTGTGGACCCTAGCCCTATTAGGAGGGGTGGAGGAATTTCCCACCATGTATCCTCTGAAACCTGGAGTCATGGGAGGATGGTGTTAGCTCACACTCCCCTAGACATGTGATGATGACTATCAGTTACCTGTTGGGGAAGCTTGGTCAAGATAGTGACACTTCCACTTACGGGTTCTATTTGGAGTTAGGTCAATATAGTTGACGCTCCAATATAGTCCAGCAGAGGAAGGATAGGAATGGAAGATAGAAGTAAGTTAGGGAGGAAGGATGAGTAGAAATAGTTGAGAGCGTATGGAGATTTTCCTTATGGTGGAATTCATTGTTCTTTTCTTCTGAAAAGAAAATGTGTATATGTGCATATTCATAATTACTTAACTAAACTACAAGTTGTCTAAATAAACATTGTTGAGCTAGATTATTGTAATTAATGGATTTCACAAACATTTGATTGGTCTATTAACTTTTATAAAATGAATAGTCTTGTTGATTGGATTGGATGCATACAGAAATTACTATTGAGGTGATAGTTATTGTTATTAGTATATGCACGAGACTTGTATGTACTAGCTACACCTACATTTCTTGCACATGTACACTAGTATGTATGAATTTTCTTGTCTTACTAATAATGTTGGCTATTGGATATGAATATGTGAACCATGTGTCTTTTCCCTTGTATCATAAAATACTTTAACTTCGGGATGAAGTTTCCTGAAGGGTGGGTGTATGTAACAACCTGAGGTAATTAATAAATTGTCAAGATTTAAATAATTTTTTAATGTATATTAGTTTAATTCATTAATTAATTGTCCTGGTTAAATATTTGTTTAATGTATATTAGTTTAATTAATTAATTAATTAATTGTCCTCGTTAAATAATTGTTGAATGTATATTGGTTTAATTAATTAATTTCATGATTTAATATCTATTTAATAAAATCCAACTTAATAAATTATTAACTATTATTTTGTATCGGAAGATCAACCCATTAATGAAAATAGGATAAGGTGGTTGACACCTAATTGAGGGAGGGTAGTTGAGAATTAAATGAGGGAAGAAGGCGGTGAATGATGGAAGGGAGGATAAGGCAAGGGGGAAGTATTATTGTTAAGGAGGGTTGTTTTAGCTGGCTAGGGGAGGATCTTGTTGGAGGATTGTATTTAGGGGTCTTTTTCTATTTGGAGGGAGGAGCTTGTTGTGATTTTTATGAGGAGCCTGTTGAAGGTCTGTCACAGGGGGCACCGAGGTTGCTGGGGATTTTGAGCTCGGATGGCCAGGAAATCGCAAGGGTTCCTGGAGCTAGGGAGCCGGAAAAGCTCTGTTCCTAGCTAGCCTGGAGGAAAATATTTAGTTTTCAGGTAGTTTCAAGTAGTTTGCAACAACAAGAAAGCAAAGGACAAACTTCTTCTTCAAGAGGTATTTTTCCAGTATTAATTTTGTTAAGAATGAAAGTTATGATATGAAATTATGTATGGAAAATGTGTAATATGTTGTGTAATTTGTTTATGATTATTTATGAGTATTTTCGACTCTAAAATATTAGAATTTGATGTTTAAAATGATTAATTGCTAGAACTTAAAAATAAATTATATAAATTTGTTGTAATGCAAAACAAAAACAGAAATTAGATGTTACGACATAAACTTGTTCATAAGGATTCTTTCTAAAAAGAAAAGTAATTTAGATTAAAATTTAATAATTAACTTTGAAGCTTAGTAAAGGATCTTACATGAAGTTATGATAGAGAGATGTGCTCCATTGCTTAAGTAGTTCACTAGTGGAGACACTATGTATAGGGAAAATAAATTGTTATTCAATCTAACCATAAGCCACTACAGACCTAGAGAAAACTTGAGAACACACCACATATGAAATGGAATTTCTTATAGAAATTTCAATTGGTTATCAAACATTTACATTGAAGAGATAAAAATGTAGACTATTATTCGAATCGACCACCAATACCATTCGCAGTGGTTCTTAACACAAAAAGGTGTGATATATACCACTAGCAAGAGTTCTACAATACACACATAAATTTTGTGAAATTTTAAGAAACCATTCAATAAGGATGCCGCACTACCTACACAAGACTTATTATTAATTTGTATGATTTTCATATGAATAAAGATCTTTTGTATTGACGTGATAGGATGTTCTCACTTGCAAGTAAACCTAGGGATTTGTTGATTTGGTAATCTCATTTCTTGAAGTTGTTCGGGCATTTTTTCACATTAAATATAGTTGCAACTTTACAACAACATTTTTATTCGCCATGTATGAGGCCTGATTTTGAGCACCAAATCAAATTGTTTGTTGCATGTTCGATTTCTAAATTGAAAAATCACCATTTAGGTATGTATAATATTTTGATTATGTCCTCTAGATATTATGGATATGTCAGTGTAGTTTTATGGTTCACCAATGGATAAATTCTAACATGAATGTATGGTTCACCATATCCATAAGAAAATCATGGTTCCTTTTCCATCCCCATGCTAACATATCCACCCCATGCCTTCAATGGTGCCTTTTAGCTATAATCAATGGCACATGCCCTCACTAATGTCACGTTACAATTAATATTAGTGCCTTCAATGATTCCTTTTCAAAATATTGATAATATCACCTCACCATCGTCAATTCCTTTGATGGTTTCTTTTAACATCATCACTTCATGTCTTCACTCATGCCACCTCACGATAATTCCACCTCTAATGCCCTTACTAGTTTTAGGCTAGAATTTCAAATTTCCACCCTCCCTCATAATAGTTGTTTCCTCTCACCTCTCTTTCCTTCACTAGTTCAACCCTAGTGTGGTATCCTCTCACCTCTTGTCTCCTCTCTCTTTCACCTTTGCTTGAATGTTGTGCTCTCATGGTAATTGTTGTCACTATCGCTTCCCTACTTAAGGAAATTTGTTAACCTTTGTTTTATATGAACATATATTTCTTGGGTACTAAGATCACCATGTTTACACCTCTTATGTTTTGGAAAGCTTAAGAATTTGCAGAGAACATAAAAATTTGAAATCCTTATGTGACATTTCTCTTATGAAACAAGGATTTGTATCATTTTTTCTTTATTACATTGTTCTTTTCATTGTTTGACATGAACACATTTATTCACAACATATGGGTTCATAATTAAAAAAAAAAAAAAAACTTTATGAATGAATTAAGTGATAATATGTTGGTCAACAAGGTGAATCCCCCGTGATCCTTATGAGTATTTAAGATGTGTATGGTGGTCTCTATAATCATAAAACTTTACTATGTTAGAAATGATGACATTTGATTCAATGTCGCATAGGTGTACTAAGTGAAATATGACATTTGCATGGTATTTTTAAAATTTGGGTCATTTTGTTTCTATTTATCTGGATAATTATCTCAATATACTTTTTTTCATTCACAGTGCACACATAGTAATCTATCAATAATTTGTTTCTTTGCTTAAAACCTCTTGCTTCTTCCCATAGCTAGTTTTCATCAAAGTTGAAATTATTTCATTTCATTTTCCTCTTGCATGGTTTAAAGAGTCGAGTCGAAACGTCAGTTTCACGAGCACTCCTTTGAGTAACAACATCCTAAAATCAAGTGCTAATTAAAATTTATATAGCAACTTTTATAAGGCTATTCAAACCCATATTAGCTTAGGTGTAGAGATTTGGAATAGGATTGTGAGAATAAATTTCCAAAGATGCTAAACAAACATAAATCTTTGAGTTAGGAAGTGAAATCCAGTTGTTATATCACTGACTTTGGGAAGCCCCTTCTAACACAAGGGTCAAGCATGAGGTCACATTGGGGCCAACAGAGTAATCAACCCTACTTTGTTGGTCTTGGTGTTGACTGTGGATTGTCCCCCCTCTACTTTGGTATAGTAGGTTGTACCATAGAGGCCATAATATTTAAGAGTTTCTGCCCAAGGTGATAGCACACAGAAGGTGTTGTTGTACCTGGGATCGACGTTTGATAGAATCACTCGGACTCCTTGGAGGGTTGCCCACTACTCGGTGAGGTAACTTACACCAGGGAGTTAGTTCACTAAGAAAGTTGTCAACGTAACTTTCCCACCCACCAAAACCCACCCCCTTTTCACACTGATCCTGCGATGTTGGATTCCATCACCAACTAGTGCTTCTTTGTGAGAAGGTTTGTTTTCATTCTTGACTCTTAAATTAATTAGCATGTGCTAGATAATACAAGTGTGAAAGAGTAACACTATGGTAATCATTATGAGCTTACTATCATACCAATAGGATACTAGTAATCAAGTAGAACCATTGTAATAATTAGTGTTATAGCTTGATAGAACAATGCTTATGCATATCCAATTTCATAGACTACTCAGAAATATTGATTAAATAATAAAGCATTTTAACTGTAATTTTAGAGTAATTCAGCCTTTTGATTTATCTTTTCTTTCAAAGAGTTCTAGTATTAATGAGAAAACATTTGTGTGTGCTTAATGACTAACATTTTTTCTAACCTTCTATAATTTACATAGAGCATTATTGATTCATCGTTTCCTACTAGATTCCATTAATTTTTACATGTAAAGAGTTCAACCTGTCTATTATGATTGCACCTCTTTTAGTTGGACTTCATTGCTCTTTTCATTTATTTTTCTAATCCCCAACCAAACTAAATTCATATTGTTTTACTAAATATTCCCTTCTCCAATATAGAAACAACTTTTGTTGTGTATCTATGCACAACATATTTTGTACATAAAATATTTTGTTTGCAAGCTCATCAATGTCCCATCACTATCTTAAGAGTGGTTAGTTGCTCATGAGTCATCACTAAGTTAGTGGAGTGATGTTAGTTATGTGCATTAATGACTCACCACTAAGGTAAAGGAGAGTTGTTAGTATGAGACTCGTATTAGAAAGGGACCCCCCTCCTCACTTGTAATTCATTCACCCTACCATCAATATTGTCAAATTTTGTTTCTTAATTTGAGTACCAATTATATGGATATGTCTTCATCTGTATTTTAGGATTTATAGGTTCATTCCAACCCTTGGTTGTGCAAGTTCCCCAATCCCTTTTTTCTCTTCATTGTTTTTTATTACCAGAATGGTTCTATTTCGGGTATTGGAACACTTCAAGTTCGTATTAGAGAAAGTTGATTCTCATTTATATTGTGTTGTTGGGAAAAAAAACTAGCATTGGTATGAAAGCAACAATAATTAAAATATGAGGAAGAGGAATAATATTGATGCAGGAGCATCACTCCACCTTAGCAAATGCGCTAGCATGCTAGCACATAGTCTACAAAGAGTGTGTTGACAGAGGTCTAACCTCAAGGGAAAGCTTAGGAGAGATATTGTTGAACCATCATCATCAGAAGTGCAAGGAGTGCACGAGAAGATATCTATATTGAATTCAAAGAGAACCGAAGTTACTGAGGACTCTGTAGAGCTCTGTCAGGTGGGCATTGAGCCAGTGCAAGTTTGCATAGAAGAACTCTATGTTGAGTTCAGTAAGAACCAAAGTTACTGAATACTATGTGAGTAAAATATTTGCAAGGAGTGTATCGAGAAGAAGAACACCAAGAGGGAGAGAATTATTTCTTGTTCAAGAAATCCTTCGAATCTGAGTTTGACAAAATCCAGAGAATGCAAGGTGTGTGTGGGAGATCAAAATCTTCAAGGAGATCAAGCTTAGAGGGATAAAGCTACAAGATCGAAGTGAGACCAAGAGTTGGGTCTGCGGGAAGAAGTTTAAAGGCCGAGACCTTTCAAACATTTGAAAAAATATTTTATG
>JASDQU010589632.1:57443-68610 GCA_032191745.1 Picea mariana
GGCGGAGGTTGAAGAACTGAAATAGCAAAGCCCGAAGAGATAAAGAGCTGAAGCGTCGGGGAGCCGAAGAGACAAAGCGCCAAAAGGCCAGAGATATTTTGAGCCATCAGATCACCCAAAGTGAATCTGAGTCATCGAACTAGGGGAGGAGATGAGGCAAAAATCTATGAACTTTGGGTAAAGTTCCAGAGAGATTCATAGCCTTCATATTTAAGAGAATGCGTGGCAGTATTCCACATATTTGGGGAGAAAAAAAAAGTTTGATATTTGATATCTCAGAAGTCTAGAACCTGAAGAGGATCTCAAACGTTGATTGAGAGGAGGATTCTAGGACCATTTATCTATTCGAGTAGGTCAAGTACCCGAATTGAGAGCACATTCATTGATTGGGCATATATGTGTCAGTAGATCTTCCACTCCAGGAGATGCCCAATCAATAGAGGTGAGAACTTGAGAATTGAGGTTTCTGAAGGCCAGACTCACAGAGGAGATCCTGGTCATAGATTCAAGGGGATAGGTGGCAACAGATATTCCACTCCAGAATATTGTCACACAAAGGAGAGTAGAGTTTGAGAATTGAAACTCCTAGAGGCCAGAATGACAGAGTCAACAACAATCGTTGATTTGAATAGGACTACATGTCATCATATCGTAGAGCTATGTGGAAACATATGGAAGGAGGAAAGAAGAACAGAACGGAGATCAATAATAGTCGTCGATCACAGGCAGTGCCAAATGATGATTAGATCGACGATTGAGACGGATTGTGGGGCCAGGACATGCTCGGACCATAATAATCATTGAGCGGTCCACAATTTCAACCACGGTTTTGGAAGAGAGATACATGGAAGTTGGAGGAGGATTGCAGGGTGAAAATAAGTTTGGTCTAATACCACTATTTCCCATGCCTGCAATCATGCATTAGAAAAAGGGAACAACCCAAGATCATATGAAAGAAAGGGCTAGTAAAGAGGAGCTAGCGCCCATGAACTGAAGAGCACTGGAATGTGCAGATAGAAGGTGTGGGTATCACAGGACCTGTGCCAAAGGAAGAAAAGGGGCCTGTGTATAATTTATGGGTTCATTTAAGAGCCCTTAGAGTCAATCTGACTCGACACTTGGAACGATATAGAGACCAGGAGGTCACAAAACCTCAGAAGGGGAGGGGGGCTACATCAAAGATGTAGCTGCAAATATTGAATCTCCTCCTATATATGATCAATCTCCTTGTGAAGATGGTTTAGAAGACTCAAGAGGTTCAAAGCATCTCCCAACTTCTCTTTCAAGAATATCTCCCTCCTTGACGAATCTCTAATTGTGTGAATTGATGAATCTCCTTATAAATGGGATCAAAATGAGAATGTAATCTTTGAAATTGTTGAAGAGAAAATAAGCATTATAAAAATTGTTTTCCAATAATAGCCTCCTCTCATAAAGCCTTACACAATGTCATCCACAAATATCAATATGGTGATAATGGCATCCATAGGTCCCAACATTTCATTAGGAAGTGACCAATTATCTCTATTTTTTAGATCAAAGGCCCTAAGAAGGGAGTGATCGACGTGGTACCAAGTTAGTGGTGTGCAGTATATGATTTTATCCCATTGTAAAAACACGTCAATTTCTTATTACAATTCCTTGAACCCTTAGGTTTGCCATCGATGATTTTGTTTCCCTTTAGTTTCGTCTTTCCTTTCTCCTTACTCTTTACTGTAAAGGCACTTTTGGATGCTTTGATATTGCTTATAAATTATTTATTGTATATGTCCTTTTTTAATAATTGTCTACATAACTTAAATGTAATGTTGGTAATATCCTTGGTGACATTTAAAGTTTCAACAAAATTTTCAAAAGGAGATAAACTCTTCAAGGTAATCACTACAAAATCTTCATCCTATGTACTATGAACTTTTTCTTTCACTTTCTATCTTTCAACATTGTCTAGGAGCTTCTTATACAATCCCACATTGTATTCACATTGGATGTATATTTTAGTCCCGTTGACCTACTTTTGTGGTCATTTGTTGGACATTAATAACATTATCTTATCTTATCTACATCTCTAGAAATTGTTAACAACTCACCATGGATTCCTTTTCAATTTCAACAAGTTGTTTGGGATTGAATCACCCTATTCCATATTGATTAGAAACAATACATACTCTTAAGGTAAAAATCTCTAATCTTTAGTGGAAGTTTAATTCATCTACTTTAGCCTTGTCCAAACTATGAAAGAATCATATGCATCTTGGACTTGTAGCAACTTATCATTTGTTATGGACAACTATATTAACATAATAACCTCTCTATTCTTCGAGTGAAAGACCTTTTTTCTTGAAGCCCAACCCTAAGGTTACCTAAGGGTTTTACCCTTTGGTCCTATAAAGGATAAATATTAGAGACTTTTTTTTTTCATCGGAGGCTTCATCTTGCTATTTCTAAGCCTAACAAATTCAAAGTGGATGTTTCCCTAATTGAATGGGGATAATTATCATACTTGGGTGGATCAAATCATTGCCCTTCAAAGAAAATTTTTATGGATGTATTTGGTGAAACCCCTTCCTTCACCTGTCAATGACAATAGTTATGTCCTCATATGTTTAAAGAAGGACGAATGTCTTGGGATACACCAAAACTCTCATTTGTACATCATTGTCTTTTGATATTCTTGATCTCTCTTAAGTTATTTATGCCTAAAGGAACCTATATCTTTGACATTCTTTTGTTATTTCCATTTCATTATTTTATGATCATTTGTGCATCTCTTATGTGGAGAATTTGTGGTTCGGTATTTTTTTCTCTCTATAGTGTATTGTGCACTTGTCACTATGTTATTGCAAGAAGGGGTTTCTCTTTGGTTGCATTTGATTCTCCTACTTTCACTTGTGAATATCAACATAAATCCCCCTATCTATATATCCTTTTGGATTCAATAATTTCATGCTCAGTGATTTGAAAGAGAGGCCCAATGTAGCCCTTCACAATTTTCCTCTTCTTTTTTCTCATAAAATTCCCCTAGCTCATAACACTCTAGACTACAAGGATAACATATTATTATATATCTCAAGATAGAGGAACTAAATATTCTATCAATTCCACCATATCAACTATAATCTTGGAGGAAAACAATACAAAATTTGATCCCCTATTTTTTGGTGATTTTTTAGGTTGGTTGTTTGGTTATTTCGTTAGCATTTGATCTCAATGTGGTCCTAATGGTGCACTCTTGCCAATATTTCATAAAATTAGAGCTTAAATTCATGAGAAAGAGTTTAAGGCATTGTAAGAAGGTGGTAGAAGATGCCTACTCTGCAACCTCACATTCTACACAATTTTTTCATGGCTGGAAAGCTAGACAAATGGAATTGGAGCCAAGAACCACCTCGAGCAACCTCAAAAAGAAAAGCTAGAATATGAAGAATTATTGAAATCATTATATACTACTCAAAATAGGTTACAAACGACCTCTTTAAGTTTGAAAATATGTGGATATCACATCCAAATCTCAATGAAATCATTAATTAATGGTGGACAGAAGGGCATCCAAGGCAAGGATCTAAGATTTTTACTCTATCGTCCAAACATTTAAACATTAATTTTTGAAAATGCATGATATATTGCATTATGAATCAAGATGCATGTACACCAATATTAGTACATCCCAAATCCAAAAGGCATACATACATAAGTTGTTTCCTATATAAGCATATCTACTTTGGCCCCAACTTGAAGGTTGTCTACATCTTTTCTAGAAATGGCCTTCCTGAATGATTTCTAAATAACTAATTCTGATCTAAATATATCAATTTCTTCCAAATATTGCAATAGAAGACCATAGAAAAGAGTCTCTTTGTGTTGTATTCATTGAATATAGGTGGCAAACCAACAAGTAGTAAATCATTGGAATTAGTGGATATGTAATTTGTAGATTGCAAGTAGATCCTTATTTCTTCTACCTCTCTACATGCAATTGCCAGGAGCATGTCTACAAAATATAACGGTTTCTAGTCTTGTGGGTTAATAGAGGCAGTGTATCCCTCATGAAGTTCTATGTGGCTATTTTGTGGTTCTTGAATATTACTTGTGACAAGGTGAATCATGGGAGGTATGTTTGTAAGTTCAACAGGAAAATAAGAAATTGTGGTTAGGTTAGTTGGACATCCTTATAATAAGAATCATGTTCTAACTTATACTTCAAACTTGCCATAATGCGATATCTACTAAAAAAAATAATAATATATTTGGTAAGAGTTGTTCCTTCTCACAAGCAATATTTCCAACTCCTCAATTTGGTGAGGCAAGTTATTGACAATTTTACTCATGTCCTATGGGAAATTGATAGTGTCAATACTATATTTGTATTTTCCATGACTTGTGTGGATTACTTGCATTATTGGATGCACTCTTTCTATGATAATTTCCTCAACTTGAATAATCATATCTAGTACAAATGGTCATTCTTAAGGGTCCATTTTGTTCCATATGAAAAGGTGATGACATTTTTCTCTACAATGCATCTACAACAAGCATAGTTTTAATGAAATTTTTTGTTTGAATCCCTAGAATTAGGGGTGTTACCCCTAATTCTTAGCCATCTTATTTTTATGTTCTATTAACAACACATGATTGGTAGTCTCTACCATCTCCATAGAATACCAAAAATCATGGTCTTCCAACATCATCTATGCTTAACACTTCCATGGGATGAAGTTAGAGGGAAATTTATAAACTAGTAATAAGAGGGGTACAATGAATATAAATGCATGGAAAAAAATATGTAGTGTGAAATCTAACCATAGTACATATTTCTTGCATGGATAAGCGAGTCAAATTAAGGTGCACTCACCTAGAGATTCATACCCTTCACTAATTTGGGAATCCACTTTATGCATGAGTGCCCCTACTAATTTTGGTAATTTCACCCTCTAATTGTGCATCCAAAACTAAAGATATAAAAAATTTATTTAGAACTTAGAATATACAAAAAAAAATCAGAAATTGGAACTAGGATGAGGACAGACTACTCACTAAAATCATATGCACATGCAACTGAAGGTACAACCAAACATGTAACTATCAAATATTTCTTCGTCGAGTGAGTAAAGATTAGGAAAAATAGAGGGAAATGTGACTGCATCTAGTAGATATGATACACAAACAAGGACTAGACGTGAAAAAGTCAGAAGAAAATTCCTTATATGCGTGGAATTTTTTCTTGTTGGAGGAGGATCATGATCTTATGATGGTAAGAGAATAGGAGACATAGAGGTGCCACTCAAGTATAAGAATCTGGTGAAACAATGGGTACCTAAGGAACTGCTTCCATTAGACACTGAATTAATTGTCAACAATAGGACATATCACATTACACCATCCTCCCTGCATGGCCCGGGGATATTTTCCATGGATGGAATAACTATAAAATACAATACAGTAACTGAATTGATGGACTATGTTGGATCGTGTTACAATTATAATTATTGGATGTGGTTGATCTGGTACATACGAAGTATGCGAAGATATGCACTTGCCGAAAATTATCTACAGCTAATAAACAACAATAAAAATAAGGGAGCGACTATCTATATTGATAGAAGGCCTACAGCTTCCAGCAATATCACGGGGTTTATAAACAACACATGACTGAGGACAACAAAAAAGAAACCAAATTGCATATATGAGGGATGCAAAGAGAATCAAGTAGTCATACGCGCAATAAAAAATATAGCTCTTGGGGAAGAGTTATTAGTGGATTACCATTTGAATCTAATAGAAACATTGACTAATAGTGTGTGAGTACTTATGCAACACCTCTTTAAGCAACCTCTACTTATTGTATTATATTTTTTTTATATTTAATATTTTTTTAAATATTTCATAGTCCCAATTTTATAATAATGTGGGAGATTAATCATTAAGGTTGATTTTATTTGGGTGGAAATCAGTTTTTTTGTTATCATTAACAATTTTTTAAATATTTTAGGGTTCTAATTATATTATAATGTGGCAGGATGATCGTGGAAAAGGGACAGCCACAGAACATGTAAATGATTATCAAATTCAACTTTCATTTTACATTAATTTCATTATTTGTTTATATAATTTTACTGAAATAACATTGATTTTGTTGAAATTATATGTAGTCGGTAGGCCATGTTGATCATGAATCTATCGATGATGAGGGTTTGTATTCATCCCCTGATCCAATGGTATTAATAAAAAAAAGATCATTAAAGAGACCAAGGAACTTGTTAGCTCATTAGACCATCTAGATCAAACTCTTGGCATCCTAGAAAGGATCAATCTCCTTATGTCACAACTTAACACATATAAGTTATTAACCATAATTTAAAGTGTTGTTTTTCTAATGTACTCATATGTTCAATTACGAAACTCTGTTTTTTAAGTTTTACATTATCTCATGAAAAAACATTTTCTATTTTTGGAGCCTATTCAGCCCGATGTTGGCAGTAGTGGCTCTACAGAGACACCATAGAGTCCTGAAACGATTTTTCATATAGTTGCTAGAGTACTATTTACTTCTCCATATTCCACACCTAATTTAGATAGGAGCCATGAAACGCATCACCATACATCCACACATCGGTCAGACTCTACAGATAGTGACAGAGATGAGGTTGAGGATGTGGTTGACATGGTTGCATTTATTGGATCTAGACATATGACAAGCACAGGGACCCTTCCATGCACATTTTTGGTCGATGATAATGGACTTCCATTAAAACAAATAAGACTCCGAGGTAGTTTTTCATATTTTAATTATTTCATGTTATCCATCTCATACAAAAGTCATCTAGATTATTATTTTTAACTTAATGATCATATAATAATCTAGATGAAAGACCTTTTATAGAAAATGACCATTTTTATAGGCAACGACCATTTGTGTGTAGGAAACGATCATTTTTATAGGCACGTGGAGAGAAAGACCTTGTTGATTTTTGGGGAAACCTTACGCATGAGGTGGAATTTCCATAATTCCAACCTTAAAAAATAACTTATGCATTATATCGAAGGCCTTTTTGGAGTAGACACATTCAATAAAAAAGTGGTCACCTCTGGAGTGGGTGAATATTTAAAATATATGCAGGATGTTTATAGATGAATCTTGGCAGGCAACCATATGTATGAGTATCTATTACACATGAAATATGCACACCTAGTTACCTTGCCCAAAGTGTCGTAAGTGTCTCATACACCTTGACACCATGGAATAACCTATGTCACAATCCCTAGTCAATGTGGAGGAGGGATAAATTACATGAAGGCCAAAATACCAAGTGCACATGAATTATTATTAATATTCATGAAAAATAAATTAATTAAGTGTGAGAATCAAGTGCACCTGAATTATTATTAATATTCATGAAAAATAAATTAATTAAGTGTGAGAATCCACCTCACATTTGGTTTCCTATTTTTTAGGGAAGGTGGAGGATCTCATCGATGGTTGAAATATTTCCTCCTTAAAATCCTTGAGAGATATTTCCTCCCTAAAATCCTTAAGAGATATTTTCTCCCTAAATATCTTTCAGATTCCTTTTTAGTGGATCTAATGAGTGATCCTCTCAATGGTGGTTAAGCCTCCAAATTATATATAATGAAGGATTTCCATGGAGGAGGATGGTGGATATTTGAGGTATCAAACCTATGGTCTTGGGAGAAAGCTTTACGGTATCAAACCTATGGTCTTGGGAGAAAGCTTTAGGGTATCAAACCTATGGTCTTGGAAGATTTTTGCAAGGGTTGGACGAGGAAAAATTGGAGAGGTTGTTGCAACTTCATCTATGGCTTCTAAGTATCTCTTTTGAGTTCTAATTAATACATATGCTTGTCATGTTTCCTTCAAGTTTGTGTAAATTTGCATGGGCTTGTCTCTTTTGATGAATCTAGTTTTAAACTAATC
This sequence comes from Picea mariana, assembly GCA_032191745.1. Classification (NCBI taxonomy): domain Eukaryota; kingdom Viridiplantae; phylum Streptophyta; class Pinopsida; order Pinales; family Pinaceae; genus Picea; species Picea mariana. Next base: position 65,374 of record JASDQU010589632.1, read on the forward strand.
TTGGTAGAATGGGAAGTATTTTTTGTCTTCGTTGGCTATTGGATTGCAGAAGTTGTTGAAGGACTTGAAGATCAAGCTCGACTCAAAATGAGCGAGGAAGAAATTCACAAAAAGGTATTCATACTTTATTCCTCTTTTACCTTGACTAGCTTAGCTACATTTAAAGTAATGTCGGTGTTCAAAGTTAGCATTATTTTGTCTTGGTCATAGGGATTTAAGATCCAAGAGGACATTCACCTGTCTGCAAGGGAATTTTCCTACAACAGAAATTGGTGACTCCACTGGGGATTGACATTGATTTTTATTTACTTGGATTGTCCCTACCCTTTTCCCACCTCTTAGATCATTTTTACTATTTGTTTATGATATATTACCTTTCTCCCATATTCACTAGCAATTTCACCAACTTCTATGAATTCTAGGCGATTTTTTTTTACTTTTTTAACTCTTTTTTGAATTTATGGGTAGACCAGCGCTCCCCTAGAGTGCATATCAGAGAATTGATCTCTAATCAATGGTCCCCTATAGTGATTTACAAATATCCACAACACTATGTGCCCTTGAGAGACAGAGCGTTGATCTCCTTCTTGGAGGATTTTGGCCCTCTTCTACTCAGATATTTTCAGTATGTTTTGTAGAAGTATCTACCCAGACTCTGTATGTTGGTTTGTGAGGTTCTTTAGGTTGATATTTGGTACTTATCACTCCTTATTGTCTTGATTGGAGATTGAAAATATTTTCATAAATGTGAAATTTCCCTTTCTTGTTGCTTGGTTTGTCGGGATAGTTTGAGTGATTTCTCTTGTTCCCTGTCTTTTCTTGGATTCTTCTCTACATTTTATTGCATTCCTTGAATTCTTGTTGGTTGTCAAATCCTTAATTGATTTCTTGTTAGAACAATTTTCTACTTGTTTTCTTTCAAAACTCGCTTCTTTGAGTGCATGCTTTGTTTGTATCCTTTTTGCTTCGTTTCTTTTGCATCTACATCTGACTCTTCTTTTAATTGAAAGTAGTGGAGCATTAAAGGGTTTGTATTCAATTTATTTATACATTAGAATCAAACAAAGAAGATAGTTTCATTCTTTTGTTTGTGTAATGAAACTAGCTTGCATTTGAAGTAGCGAAATTGCATGGTTTTTGGTATTTTTGGTCTTGAATTCTTAAAACATTTCTTGGTGTATAGTCTCTTTGGATCATTTCTTGAGGATCTTGATATTGATGAGTTTAATAAAATTTTGAGACATTGTTCATTTGGGAATGATAAACATTTTCTCATTATTGTAATATAGCTTTCATCGAAGTGAAATATTTGCATTCTCATTTCTTTGAATTGTTTAGAGTCAGTCAAAACATCATTTAGTCCATGCCATTTTCCTCTTGAGTAAACAAAAACCTTAAAAATCAAGCGCTAAACTAAAATTTATCAGGCATTTTTACATTTTCTGGTAGCAAACCTACATTAGCTTAGGTTGTAGGGATTTGGAATAGGTTGAAAGGATAAATTTCCAAAGCTATCAAACAAACTTAGCATCCTGCGATAGGGAGAGTAAAATCCAATTTTTGTATAAGCATAGATGGGATCCCCCTCTCACACAGGGGTTACACAAGAGGTCGTGTTTGGGAGAGAAACAAAGATTATCCCTCTAAGGCTTAACCATTCGTAGTAGTCAGATCGTATATTGGGGGTTCTTCTTGAGGTCCAACTATCTTCATTTGGTCTCGGTGTTTTGTGAATTCTAAATCCGTTTGGGGTCCTCTGGAGTTCTACTGGTCCACTTGTCCTAAGTTCTCTCAAAGTATTTTGAACTTGTTATCCTACCCATACATTCAGACTGGACTGTCGATTATACCTACCCATAGGATGAATGAGAGTTGGTGACCTTAGTAGCCATAATCCTTAGGGTCTTTACACAAGGTGACGGTGAAGGGAAGCATTCATTGTACCTAGAACAGACATTGGTCAAACTCACTTGGGTTCTTTGGAGGGTAAATCCACATTTATTGTGTGGAATCTTGCACCAAGGTGTAAGTCTGTTAAAAAGGTCTCCAACATAATTGATCCACCTACTCTATTCCATCCCTTTCCTATATTGATCTCACGATGTTGGATTTCATCACCAACTAGCGGTTTCATTGTGGGAAAGTTTTTTTTTATTGTTTTCTTCTCAGATTTGTAGCATGCATTGTTTATTTTCCTTAGTGGACCTTAGGTCGAGTTAGTGTCAATGGAGTCAAATCCTGGGAGTACCAATGGTGTAACTCATTTTCCGAGGGGACCTTTTGCCTTTCCTTCTTTCATAAATGTTGGTCCTCCATGCATTGCCACACTCAGTCTTATGGGACTCACGATCGGATTACCGATTTAATTGTTCCCCACTCCGGTGATCTCGAATCTTCCCAATGCTTCGAATGCACTTAGTGCTTCAAATGTAAATACACCACCCACACATCAACCTCATGTCAAATTTTCTCCTTCTTCACCCGTTAGTCTCCTTCCCTTTCTCCTTCTTCACCTAGTTAAAGCTCTAAATAAAGTATTCGGGTTGATAAGAAGAAGAAGAAACGGAAAGAGAAGAAGAAGAATAATCTAAAAAGGACCAAGCCTCCAACCACATAAAATGTTGGATATAAGCAACCAACTATTGTTAATTGTACTGGGAGTGTTGATGAGGTCAATAAGACTACTACGAATAATCTGAAACCCAAATTCCCTTTCATTCTTTGTCAGGGTGACCACTTTCTAAGGGATTTCCCTGGTCTTCCAAATGTGTTAGAAATGTGGTCCTCCACGTCATCATCCCCTACTAGCCATGTTGGTGATGCCCCGTCAACTAGTGGCATTAAGGTTGGTAAGAAAAAGAGAACTTTCAAATTTCCTTGCATGTTATGTGAAGGTGATCATTACTCGCACCTTTGTCCTCGTATGAATGAGGCTTCTTCTATTTTGGAAAAGCTTCAACTTCCGACGGGTTATCGTAAGATTCCTCCCAACCCATCGTTAGTTTATGGAATGGTCAATTTGATTCCATCCCTGTTCATTCCATTTGATCAAGTGGTTAATCTAATTTCATCCTCGATTGAATCACTAACCAAAGTAGTTGATCCAGTTCTGTAATTGATCAACCCCACCTTTCATCTGAAAAGTGAAACCCAAGTGGTTGATCTATTACCTTCATTAGTAGATCCCACTTCTCCCTTGATGAGTGCTAAATTGGTTGCTCTGATTACATCATCGGA
>JASDQU010589633.1:0-29131 GCA_032191745.1 Picea mariana
GAACCAACAGATCTTGAAGAGGGGGAGTGCCTTTTTCATTCACAGATGTGGGTGAAGGGGACCCCGCTGCATTTTATTGTTGATAGCGGAAGCCAGAAGAACCTCATCTCAACACAGGTCGTCAAACAATTGGGATTGTTGACAACACCATAGCCACAGCCATACAACATCGGGTGGCTTCGCCAAGGACGAGATCTCTGTGTCAGCCAGCAGTGTCGATTGCCATATGATATCCAACCCTTCAAGAATGAGGTATTATGTGATGTTTCCCCACTGGATGTCTGTGATGTGCTCTTGGGCCAGCCATATATGTGGAAGCGTCGTGCTATTTACGAGTCTCGACCCCGTAGTGTCATTGTCACTTTGGGGGGTCATCTCTACAGAATACCAGAGGTAGTTCCAATTATTTCCCCACCTAAATAGTGTCGCAAGGTAGTATCTCATACTACAAAATTCATCTTCTTCGCAATCTGTTAAAAAGGAGAATAGAAGGATATTGAAACCACTACAACCTCAACCCAAGCACCTTCTATCCAACAGAAGAAGGTCTATAAGATTGCAGCAAAAAACAAATATTCCTTATGCACACAGTCATCTCATGTAGCTAGACTTGTTAAAATGGTCCAACCCTTCCAGCCACTTGTTCGTGACAACCTTCAACAAGCTAAGCAATGCAACTTCCCCAACAAGGAAAACAACTCATCAAGATGCAGATTCAACAAACGCTTTTTCCTCTCCCCCGGGCACTCAACACAATGGAGACCATTGCTTCCTAAGGAGGGAGGATTGATCTAGGTGGATATCGGTGGCCACCCACCTTTTCCAATTGGTTCAAAACAGTTTTCTGGTAATTTTGGTAATTTACTATTTTTAGCAGTTTTTCAGGTCCTGAACTTCCAGAGCCATTTTGAGACCCTAAACAACGTTTTTTGGGAAACGGGGAGCAACATGGAACAAATTTCAATGTTTCTCACACAAAATTTGTATTCATCGGATAAATCTTTCTAACAGTGTATCGAGCGCCCCAAATGGAGATCGTATGCAAAAGTTACGCCCTTGGGAAGTTGACGTATCAACTACCCCATCGGGGCCCACAAACCTTTTGTCTTTTCATATTCCGGGGTTAGGGTTTTGGATTTTCCTTATGTTAAAAAAGGACCTTAGAGCCTCATTTTAATAATCATCTTCTTGTGAATGCGATTATCCGTCACATCTCTTCTCGGAGATAAGCTGCTACCATTCTAGCGAGTCTTTCACTCTGTATTTTTACAGTGTCTGTACATTTCTTTCATTAATAGAAATCGTGTATTACTGTATCTCTGTGTTTATGGTTGCATCTCTGATACATTTATGTTATATTATTGGGTATCCGTGATATATCTATGCATTTCTTTATTATATCTCCGCTCTCATTTCATCCTGAAAATAATCTGCATTACCAAGGCTCTAAATCCTAAGCTAGTTTGTGCACCTGCAAAATGAAATCGTTTCTAATCAATTTCAAATTTATCAGCGTTTCTTTTAGTGGCCTTGATTACTAAAAAAGGTGCGGTCGTGAAACTGATGATGTTATGACTCAACAAGTAAAATAAATGAAGATGACTAAAATGCAAAGTCCTAACTTCAATTCCCAACAAATGATACGCTTTTCAAAAATGCAATTTTTGATTAATTCTGCAATTCAAAATAAGATGTAACATTTCCATACATGTACTAAGATCAATGATAAGAACCCAAAAGATCAAATGACAACAATGAAAAATGTTTATTTTTTGTATTTTCGATATAAAAGAATGAAAATGCAAGGACTGAACAACAACTTGATATAAACATTCTATTGTATGTAAACAGAGACAAACCAAGTAGAATATCAAGAAGTAAGAAGCCAACCCAAGATGCAAGAAAATCAATGAAAAAGGGATAACGAAAAAGAAGAAAACTGCCCGAAAATTCAACCAAAGAAAGGTTTTCGATCACTCTGCAGTCACTTAACAGACTCAACAACCATCAAAACTTACCCAAAAAAAATCAAACTCGACAACTAAGAATACAAGAATGATGTACGGGACTGCTCAGGAGAAAACCGCATATATATGCTTCCTACAGAATGACAACTTGTGTATGTACGTGACTGTCAGGAAAAAACCTGTGTATATGTATTGCAACACTACCAGGTTAAGGATAAGGCTAAGAAATTAGGACTCAAAATGAAGAGAGGATGTCAAGCAATCAGATGAAAAGAAACTCGATATAAACGAGAGAAATCAAAGGAGAAAAACACTCCAAACCCCGAAAAGAAGATTCAATCGCCATTATGTTACGAGGAAAATCACTCTATGGCATGGGGTAAACCACAACAGATGGAAATGACTGTGGATATCAACTCTAATCTCAAGTATGCTATGTAAGAAAATACGCTGGCAAGACAAGATAAAGGGCCTACCTCATCCAAACGTTCGATGAATTCCACCATTGAGCACTTGACTCAAAGCAATACACCCGCAACTTGTCCTCAACAACCAAGATACACAAGAATATGGTGATAATATATAAAGTTAACACATTCAATAGCATAATCCATCAATATTCATAAAAAATACGCCCATGGAATAACAATTCAAATATTTTCAAGACATTAATTGGACAAGAAAATAGTATTTCTATTAAAATGTAATCAACAGAAGTGTATAAATGACAAAATTTTGTGTCGGTACATTCAGAACCAAGAAACTAAGTCCCTTCCAGCTGGGCCTCCACCACTTCAATCCTCCACCAAAGGCAAGCTCATATAAGAGAGACAATGATATTCTTCATCAAATGGGGAATAGCTTGGGGGATGAACAATGTGTTCAGACTTAAAAGGACAAATGGATTCAGACTCTATATTAAGTGAATAATTTCTCTAGAATAACTTTGCTCTCAAAGTTAAATTCTTCTCCTCTTTTCCACAGCTTGTATATGGCCCATTTATATCCTTCAAATGGAACCGAAGGGCCGAGTCAGAACGTTTCCAGTATATGTAAGGTCAAGGATCATGGATCTCGTGACGTGACATGGAAACCAGACACCATTTTTTAATTTTGAGAAAAAATCTCGATGTACGTGGGATGTCATGGTGCAACATGTATATACACATGTTGTATAACTGTTAGGGCGTGTATATGTGGAAAAATATTGTTTTTAGCTCTGGGAACTGCAAAAAGGGACTTCAAGTCTGCATAGGGAAATGGAAAAAGGCCCTCTGAGCAAGTTTGCATAGGGTGAGGAAAATATTTCTATAACAAGGTTAGACCGACAATTCCAATGCTCATCAAAGACTAAAAAAGGAGTAAGAAGAGAAATCACCAAATTGTCTGCTATGAAACTCCAACTAAATCTAGGAGGAACCACAACAATTCCACCTTTTCCAAACAAACCGATCGTATATCTCTTTAAGTCCAAACTTGGGATAGGCTTGTAGACATGGATAAAGAGTATGGGGAGAGAAGGTATTGTAGTAGTTAACTTTTTTTTCTCATTTAAGAACAAATTATATGACTTGAATATGTCCTTTTTCTCCCTTCTAATGTAAAATATTATTTTCCACATTCATTGGGGTTTTGGCAAGTCACTTTGACCATATTCACTTTCCCATCATGCTTTAGGAGTCATTTGGAGAAAAAAAATGTCAAGATAAATATTTGTGGTCATTTTATATTTCATTCTAGTCCACAATGGGTCATACCTATACATCTAATCCAAGGTAATCTAGTGCACAATCCATTCATCCATGATCACACTATCTATTGTAAAAGTTAAGTATCACTCCTTAAAATGTTGTTTTGATTCGAAGTTAAGTATTACTCTTTCATGTTAATTTATGTTTGATGATGGATGAAATATTCACTCAAAATGCTATGTCCAAAAGATATTTCTAAATCTACCCCATGCTCTCCTAACAATGAAAGTCGATGATGCATTTGTATTACTATGATTAAAACCCCATATAGACTCATGTGAATGGACATAGTCCATATGGACTTCGTGAAAATCTTAACTTAATGAACATTTTCATTAAAAAAAATCATGATTACTTCAGTGAAAGGAATTCATTCTAGAGTGCAAGTTTCTATAATGAATTGCGTAGGGAACTCTAGTTAGTTGCTAATTAACGAATTTGCATTACATGCTCCTCAATTTACTCTCACCCTACTTGAAGGGAGAAGCCTTAATCTCATTATAGATTGACCAACTTTTAGTTCTCTCATTCAAGACACCCCATACTTATGAAACTTTTAGTTCTCTCATTCAAGACACCCCATACTTATGAAACTTTTAGTTCTCTCATTAAAGCCACTCGATACTTATGAGAATATACCCACAATGTTTTTTTTATTTGTTTAATAATATATGCATATGACTTTAAGTTATCTCATTCAAGCCACACCATAGTTATGATAATACAATCACAAATTTAGATGTATGAGGTTTCAATAACATCATATACAATAATATGTTAGGCCACCCACTACTTTGAAGATATGGATAAGTCATTCAAGGAATTATCATTGAAGTTGCAATAACATTATAGAAAATGATATGTTAAGCCATCTAATATCCAACCACTACCTTAAAAGATATACTTTGAAGATATGGATAAGTCATTCAAGGAATTATCATTAAAGTTGCAATAACATTATAAAAAATGATATGTTAGGCCATCCAATATCCACCCATTACCTTAAAAGATATGAATAAATTATTATTAGGTATAGGGACAAGTCTAGGGTGAATGTGATGAAGTAATAATTTCTTATGACAAGAGTATATATACATAAATAACTATGTGTGAGTAAGGCCACCCACTACTTTGAAGATATGGATAAGTCATTCAAGGAATTATCATCGAAATTGCAATAACATTATAGAAAATGATATGTTAGGCCATCCAATATCCACCCACTACCTTAAAAGATATACTTTGAAGATATGGATAAGTCATTCAAGGAATTATCATTAAAGTTGCAATAACATTATAAAAAATGATATGTTAGGCCATCCAATATCCACCCACTATCTTAAAAGATATGAATAAATTATTATTAGGTATAGGGACAAGTCTAGGGTGAATGTGATGAAGTAATACTTTCTTATGACAAGAGTATATATAAAGAAATAACTATGTGTGAGTATTGATTTTCTTCTCGAAAGCTGTTTTTCTTGTATGAGTGAGTTATTTATTTGTGTTCGATGCATGTTTGGATATACTCATTATTTAAAAAGAGTAACATTATGGAATATATATATATATATATATATATATATATAATAATGATCAAAAGTGTATTTCATTACATTTTGTGTATTTTATTTTATTACATTTTGTGTATTTTATTACTATTTATTGGCTTCGTTCAAGGTGATCACTCTCCATCCACTTTATAAATCTATAGAATTTAATAATCTCCTCTTACATTTCTATACTCACTTTTTAATCTACTTATATAAAATTATATCATCTTAGAGTTAGTGTGTTCACATCACTAAATTTTGCATATTCATTTTTTAATTTATTTATATAAAAGTATATCATGTATTATAGTTATTATCCTCACATCATTAAACGATCATGTTCATTCAACAAGTATCATTTTATTATTATAGTTTAGAAAACTTATTAAAACGTTTCACTAAAGAGTCTCAAAAAGTAGAAACAAAAGGAGAAGAAAAACATCAAAGACATGTACAACTAGGCTCTACTAAACAATCATGCAAATATGGAATCTATCTAAACTCATGCATTGCACCTTTTGTTTTATCCCCAAGCATGAAAGAAAGTGTAATGGAAAATGTTGTGTGATATCATTGCGTGGAATGGTTCCCTTGACATAATTCATCTTGGAAGGATATCTTAATTACCATTTTATCCCATGGAAAATTATTGGATGATCTTGAGAGACTCGAGACAGAGTCCATATGGACTCTATGCCATTCAGATAAAGTCCATATGGCACTTTGTCCGAATGGAACAAATTCCCACTAATATTTAAACAATATTGAATCCAAATTCTATTACTAATCTAAATTTATTCACCAAATATAAACTTATTTTATTTAATAAAAAATCATATTCATGATTTCTTTTAACTTAAAATTTACAAACTTATTAATTTACGTAAATGTAAATTAAAAACTATAAATATTGAAAAATAAGAAATATTTTGTTTAGTGAGTAAGAGTGAACATCAAATTTTATCATTAACATGATGATACCACACACTCTGTCTGAATGACACAGCGTCCATATGGACTCTATGAGAGACAAATTTTAAAAACAAAACCATTAAAAAATTTTGTGTGAAACAAATTTAAATAAGAAACCATATAAAATTACTTGGATTTGTCGCCAACGCCCTACACTTGGATTTGTTGCCAATGCACTACGCTTGGATTTCCCACCAATGCACTACGCCTGGATATGTCATCGATGCCAATGGCCGCTAATACTCTAACGATCACAATGTCTGTAAAGTAACAATGAAACGAAAGGCCGGTCATATATAATGTATGTTTTCGACCGAAAAACTTTTTCGGCCAAACTATCTGGTGCCGGAGAAAAAAAAATTGGCTACCATTTTTATTACATGAAAACCGAGGATGTCATTCGTGTTTTGTTCGATTTGACGTGCAATGTTTCAACCAAACACGTTTTTGACTGTAAATGGTACGTTTTTGACCGAAAAGTGTATGTTTTTGACCAAAAAATTAAAAACTTTGGTTGAAAAAGTATTCTAACAATTTCTCTGCCCCCATTCTCACGAAAGTGTTACCCACCTTCATGATGTTATTCATTGGTTGGGAGGGTTGATTTTTCCCTCTAGATTTATGAATTTGATAAGGTTACAAAATATAAATATTGTTTCTCATATGTGTTGATGATTCATCTCTGATCTTGTTGTTTTCACTGCATGTATTTTTCAGTAAATAATTTTTAGTGTAAAATTGTTCAGTGATAATAACTAGGGTTTTATTGTTAGATCACTAGGATGCAATTTTCAGATCTGAAAATTAGCCACATTAGGTTGCATGTGAAAATTAACAGACGTGTAATTAAAATCCACATACATAATAATACTTGGAAGATCCCCTTTGCATAGTTCAAATTCAAACTTCATGAAATAGATTCAAGAACAAATTATATGACTTGAAATAGTAATTAACTTTGTTTTTCTCATTTAAGAACAAATTATATGACTTTAATATGTCCTTTTACTCCCTTTTAATGTAAAATATTACTTACCACATTCATTGGGGTTTTGGCAAGTCGCTTTGAGCATATTCGCTTTCCCATCATGCTTTAGGAGTCATTTGGAGAAAAAAAAACGTTAAGTTAAATATTTTTGGTGATTTTATATTTCATTCTAGTCCACAACGGGTCACACCTATACATCTATTCCAGGGTAATCTAGTACACAATCCATTCATCCATGATCACACTACCTATTGTAAAAATTAAGTATCACTCCTTAAAATGTTGTTTTGATTCGAGGTTAAGTATTACTCTTTCATGTTAATTTATGCTTGATGATGGATGAAATATTCACTTAAAATGTTATCTCCAAAAGATATTTCTAAATCTACCCCATGCTCTCCTAACAATGAATGTCGATGATGCATTTGTATTACTATGATTAAAACCCCATATAGACTCATGTGAATCTACCTATTGTAAAAGTTAAGTATCACCCCTTAAAATGTTGTTTTGATTCGAAGTTAGGTATTACTCTTTCATGTTAATTTATGCTTGATAATGGATGAAATATTCACTTAAAATGTTATCTCCAAAAGATATTTCTAAATCTACCCCATGCTCTCCTAACAATGAATGCCAATGATGCATTTGTATTAATATGATTAAAACCCCATATAGACTCATGTGAATGGACATAGTCCATATGGACTCCATGAAAATCTTAACTTAATGAATTTTTTTATAAAAACATTCACGATTACTTCAATGAAAGGCATTCATTCTAGAATGCAAGTTTCTATAATGAATTGCATAGGGAACTCTAGTTAGTTGCTAATTAACGAATTTGCATTACATGCTCCTCAATTTACTCTCACCCTACTTCAAGGGAAAAGCCTTGATCTCAATATAGATTAACCAACTTTTAATTCTCTCATTCAAGGCACCCATACTTATGAAACTTTTAGTTCTCTCATTCAAGCCACCCCTTACTTATGAGAATATACCCACAATTTTTTGTGGTTGGTTTTTTTAATAATATATGCCTATAACTTTAAGTTATCTCATTCAAGCCACACCATACTTATGAGAATACAATCACAAATTTAGATGTATAAGTTTGCAATAACATCATATACAATAATATATTAGGCCACCCAAATCATTTTAGAAATTATCATTAAAGTTGCAATAACATTATAGAAAATGATATGTTAGGCCATCCAATATCCACCCACTACCTTAGAAGATATGGATAAATGATTATTTGGTATAGGGATAAGTCTAGGGTGAATGTGATGGAGTAATGTTTTCTTAGGACAAGAATATTTATAAAAAAATAACTATGTGTGACCATTGATTTTCTTCTCGAAAGTTGTTTTTCTTGTGAGTTGTGTATTTGTGTTTATGAATGTTTGGATATACTCACTATTTAAAAAGAGTAACATTTTTTCTTGTGAGTTATGTATTTGTGTTGATGAATGTTTGGATATACTCATTATTTAAAAAGAGTAACATTGTGGAATATATATAATTTATAAAAGTATCATAAGTGTATTTTATTACAATTTATAGGAGGCTTCGTTCAAGGTGATCACTCTCCATCCACTTTATAAATCTATAGAATTTAATCATCTCCGTTTACATTTCTATACTCACTTTTTAATCTACTTATATAAAAGTATGTCATATTAGAGTTAGTGTGTTCAAATCACTAAATTTTGTATATTCATTTTTTAATTTATTTATATAAATTTATATGATGTATTATAGTTATAGTTATTATGTTCATATCATTAAACGAACTTCTTCATTCAACAAGTATCATTTTATTAATATAACTTAAAAAATTTATTAAAACGTTTCACCAAAGAGTCTTAAAGAGTAGATAAAAAAGAGGAGAAAAACATCAAAGACATGTACAAATAGGTTTTACTAAACAATCATGCAAATATGGAATCTATTCAAACTCATGCATTGCACCTTTTGTTTTATCCCAAGCATGAAGGAAAGTGTAATGGAAAATGTTGTGTGATATCATTGTGTGGGATGGTTCCCTTGACGTAATTCATCTTGGAAGGATGTCTTAATTACCATTTCATCCCATGGAAAATTATTGGATGATCTTGAGAGACTCGAGAAAGAGTCCATATGAACTCTATGCCATTCAGATAGAGTCCATATAGCACTTTATCCGAATGGCACAAATTTCCACTAATATTTAAACAATATTGAATCCAAATTCTATTACTAATCTAAATTTATTCACCAAATATAAACTTCTTTTATTTAATAAAAAATAATATTCATGATTGTTTTTAACTTAAAATTTACAAAGTTATTAATTTATGTAAATGTAAATTAAAAAACTCTAAATATTGAAAAATAAGAAATATTTTGTTTAGTGAGTAAGAGTGAACATCAAATGTTATCATTAACATGATGATACCACACACTCTATTTGAATGGAACAGAGTCCATATGGACTCAGTGAGAAACAAATTTAAAAGATCAACCATTAAAGTGTGAAACAAATTTAAATAAGAAACCATATAAAATTACCTGGATTTGTCGCCAACGCCCTACACCTGGATTTGTCACCAATGCACTACGCTTGGATTTCCCACCAACGCACTATGCTTGGATATGTCGTCGATGCCAATGCCCACTAATCCTCTAACGATCACAATGTATGTAACGTAACAGTGAAACGAAAAGCCGGTCATATATAATGTATGTTTATGGCCGAAAAACTTTTTCAGCTGAACTATCTGCGGTCGGAGAAAAAACAATTGGCCACCATTTTTATTACATGAAAACCAAGGATGTCGTTCGTGTGTTGTTTGATTTGACGCGCAATGTTTCGATCGAACAAGTTTTCAACTAAAAATGGTACGTTTTCAACTAAAAATGGTACGTTTTCGACCGAAAAGTGTATGTTTTTGACCGAAAAATTAAAAACTTTGGCCGAAAAATTGATTCTAACAATTTCTCCGCCCCCATTCTCACAAAAGTGTTACCCACCCTCATGATGTTATCCATTGGTTGGGAGGGTTGATTTTTCCCTCAAGATTTCTGAATTTGATAAGGTTACAAAATAGAAATATTGTGTCTCATATGTGTTGATGATTCATCTCTGATCTTGTTGTTTTTACTGCATGTATTTTTCAATGAATAATTTTTAGTGTAAAATTGTTCAGTGATAATAGCTAGGGTTTTATTCTTAGATCACTAGGAAGCAATTTTCATATCTAAAAATTAGTCACATAAGATTGCATGTGAAAATTGATAGACGTGTAATTAAAATCCACATACGCAATAATACTTGGAAGATCCACTTTACATAGCTCAAATTCAAACTTCATGAAATGGATTCAATGTAATTTTCTATATTGTTGTTGGTTCATCACCTACATTTCTAAATGCATTAGGTTTCTAAATTCCCAACTCAAAAGTGCTAAAATCCATTTTCTTGTTAGTTTCTTTTGAAACCCAGTAAAATAGAATTATTATGTTAACACAAGATCTATTATGTTAGCACAAGATCTTGGAAGTTAGTAAAACCAAACAATCAAAATTTAATAGCAATGCAAGCCTATACATTGCTTCAATACATTAAGCAGCCTAGTGTCTTAGATAACTTGATCATACATTGTTGTTTCGACTCTTATAGGGATATCAAGTTATCAAGTTCTAGAATTAATGTTTTCAATGCTACGATGCTACCCATTTATTTCCATCTATCCATATCCTTCTCTTGTAATGTCATTGGTAGCAACTAGCAATGACCAAACAAAAAACCATATATTTCTCTTGTAATCCCATTGTTGCACACTAACAATGCCCACACAAAAGAAATATGGAAACATTGACAGAGTTCACTTTCTAGAAGAGATAGTGAATCAGAAAGAAGAACAAAACACACACTAAAAAAATTCAACCATTGGTACATACCTACTACGATGCAATACCTACTATGTCACTTGGGTAATACTTGGAAGAGCTCGTTCGCATATCTCAAATTCACAATTCGCAAAATCTTGTTACTGTTATCTTGTGTGTCGAGGGTTATTGCTCAAATATCCAGATGGGGCCCAATACAAAGGAGACGAAAGAGGAGAATTCCGTTTAGAAGGAAAGAGGTAAAGATTGTGAAATGTGAATTCAAAGATCTCCTTTTGAAATTTGTTTAATAATTTTGTCTTACTTCCCATGTATAGGAACAAACCAGCAGCTTTCATACCAATCAGTATTGAAGAGTTATTAGTTGTAAGGTTGGACAAGTTTTTGATGGCAATGTTGTTGTGACATACATAGCAATACTTGAAAAATCACACAAGTTGGGTGACATTTTGTAAGCAGACTTAACAGATGCCAAAGGTGAGATGGCAGTAACTTTCAATTTTTGTACCAATTTCATTGAACAACATCAAGCAAAAAATATACCAGGGAAGGCTATTCATATACAAATTTCAAAATTGACCAAAACCAATTATTATCATGGGGAATTTGAATGTATTTTGCTAGTAAATCAAAAGACTAGCATAGAAAACATAGCACCTGTTTGTCACGAATATAACGTCATACCAAAAACATAGATCAAAAGATTGTTAGCAACAATGGAACAATATGTACTTGGAATAATAGGTGCAATTGTGATTACTGCAAAGAAACTAGGAACACAATATACATTGGAAATCAACTATAACAATTTAGAAAACAATAGGACAATGGTAAGGCTGTTTTCATACAAACAATTAGATTACAAGAAAAATTATTTTCTTTGCATTTATTTAAAAAAAAAAAATCAACATGTTTCGTCATGAGATTGCAGTTACAATTATTTCCAAAGTTTACAATGGAATTTGCTTTCATTGTTTCAAAGAGAGAATTTCCCATCTAGTTATTCAGAAAAATTGTGAAACGAAAAAAAATGGCTTCCAATACACTATGCATAGGCTAATGTATCATTAACAACAAAGATCTTCATCTTCATTAAGCCACCTACTGGAGATGGGCACAATTAAGATGCTGGCATATTCTTAATCGTCCTCCCAAATCAATGAATGTGATTTACTCTACATAACTTCCTTGTATTTTTGAATGGATCAGTTAACCTGTTTACTTTTTAACATTTACTTAATCATATTAAGAAATTACTGTACCAGCATATGATTACCAGATTTAACTGATTAACCTTTGAAATTACCACATTTAACATTAACTTTTAGATTTCCTCAACCATAGAACCACCTTGCATGAATCTCTATGACGCGAACCTTTCGGCATCCTCCCATGAAATTTGGTTCCTCCCGATTGCCCAAAGATTCACCAAAACGTGAGTGTTTTTAGGAATTTCATAGCCCAACACATTGCAGGCTTGCACAGATAAGTGAGGAAGGGCAAGGGGTAACGCCGGGAGGAAGGGCAAGGGGTGACGCCGGGTGGAGTCTAAGCGTTTCTTTCACCACAGCTTGTAAATAAAGGAGAGAAGGAAGATCAGATTCACGCACCATCCGCCCCATTCCAACTACACGTTCCAGCTCGTCCTGAACCTTCTTCAGCAGTGGCGGGTTCCTCAACAATTCGGACATTGCCCACTCTATGCTTGTAGATGACGTATCCGTGCCAGCGGCCAACATATCCTGTCATCATCATCGTCAAAGACAACAATACAGTATCACATGATCATAATCACTGTACTGCATCGTATTTATTTATTTGATAGCTGCCATTGAAAAAAAAACACATGCAATTTTTACATACATAGAGGATGGCCTTTATATTGTCTCGTGTAATTTGGATTTTTATTTCTTTATCTGCAGAAGCTGCAAGCAAAACATCTACCAGATCTGGCGTGACGTTGTATATTGAAAGGCGTACATCTATTGACAATGGGCAGATTTAATAGGGGTTTAGTGCTTAATAAGTTTTCTATGGACAGGATTAAATATGGCTGGAATATTCTTAGTAGTCACACAAAATAAATGGCTGTGATTTTAATCATTAACTTCCTAGCTATTATAAAGATATCCGTTTATGTGTTTACTTTTTTACATTTACCTAATCATATTTAAAAATTACTTTGATAGCTCATTGATTGCTAGATAAGTGATTAACAGAAATTAAAATATTAACACCAGATAAATAAAGCGCAACCATTTATTTGTTAATCAATAATAAAATTTAATATATTCTTTGAAGGACGTTTCATCTTATGAGTCTTTCCAAGTTCACCAACACCTATTTAGCTACTATGCTAGTCTCTAGAAAGTCGTCTTGTATCGTATGTATGTCCTTCAAGCGTCGATTAAGACCTTGTAAATCCATCCAGGCCAAGTATGGTATATAATCTCCAAAATTAAAAGCACCAGCTACCACAAAACCTTTGGCGCATCGCCTTTCGGCGTTCACCAGCCACTTTGCGGCTGTGCTAGTCTTATAACTACGTACTTTTTACACCGATTATTACTCATATGTGTGGGTGGCGCGCGTGGGTTAACCCTTATATTTTAGTAGTTGTTTCTCCAAATTCGACCTGTAGTCTATACGGTGTTTGTTGAGGAAAATATTAAATTTCCTTATATGAAGTTTTTAAAACCTGTCTTAACGGGCGTTGAAGCGTTCAATTTTCAGCACTCTTTTTCACATGTATAAGAATCTCCAGAATCGAGATTCAGATACCCAAGTTGTTATTAAAAAAACAATAAAACGCATTGACTTTACACTCTTTGGCATCTTCGAGATACTAACCCAAGTGGAAGTTTAGTGTGGCAGTTTTGAAAAAACAACCGAACACATTGAACAAATACAAACACTTAGTGCTTTACATCGCTTAATTTCCAGACTTTCCTCCTTATGGCTGGATGCCAGCAAAATGCCAGTCTTACTCCAGTGGAAATTTAGCATTGGAGTTCTAAAAACATAGTAAAAAGAATGGCCAAAGTACAAAAACCGAGTACTTTACGACATACACAAACCTAGTACTTGCGACGTTCAAAATTTTTCATAAGCTTTTCTCCTTATTTTTCTCTTTTCGCTATTATATGCCAAGTCGCGCAAAATGCCAACGATGTGCAACGAAAGTCTCATGCATAGCATTAATAAACCAATCGGACCCGCTGATTGACTTATTTTTATCCCATCTCACATGCCGCGAAATGCCAAAATCTGCAACGATAGTCTTCGCATGCACTATTTTAGTGTTACGGTCAAAAAAAAACATGAGTGTACGAAGCTTCCACATACTCAGTCAAGTGGGGTGCTGACGTTAGGAGAGAGTGACGTTTAACGTTTGTCCGGGAACGTTTCCCAAGGTGTTAAAACCTCTTATAACAGTACTATTATAGTGTGCCTGGCTGAATTTTTACTGTAGTGTGAGAATGACATACTCACAGTGGGGTGCTGACGTTAGGAGAGGATGACGATTCTTCCGAAATGCCACGTTCCTGTATGGAAACGTCATTTTTACCCATGATGGCAAAACCTATTGTAGCACTGGAAACATTATTATTATAGTGTATCGGAGTGAATTACAATTATAGATATTTTCGACAATTTTTATGAGAAAAATAGTATCTCCTGTGAAAAATAACTACTAATTAAATCATATTATTACAATTACACCCCTTTCTTTTAAAAATTCACGAGAAAGAGTTATGTTGCGTGTTAATCTGGATTTGAAATCCGTCCGAGGCTTATATAATGGCGAGCGATAATGAAATAAAAGTATGTTCAAGTTTCTGTGAAGTGTGATGTTGTGTTGATCGTCATCTTCGCTTTCCGAAGAGCCGATCTTGCTCACTGGACATGGTATCAGAGTGGTGATGTAACAAGTATTTATGAGGTCAATTAAGTACTTTATTTAAGCATAAATTCTGTTAAACGGCTTTATGTCCAAATGCTAGTATGATATTTAAAATTCTGTGGACGAGGTTGTGACCTCTGGGGCTTGGCATAGTTTGATGGTATTGAAGGCAGATTCCCGTGACATAGTTATTTCACTGGCAGAAGCATTATATATATAAAGAAAATTTCGTGGGATCCGTGAAATATTTTTGGTTGTTATAATTCTAGTTTCAAGATACTATTTTGGGATGTGGACGGATATAATGGTATTTCCAAGACCTTCATTCAATTGGGAAGAAGATGATATCAAATTACTTCATAACAGTTGGCAGTCTACTATGCAGCTCCTATCTGAATACAGTCCTATAACATCTGAAAAATATATGGATTGCTTGGAAAAAGGAAGAGAAGCTATAATAGAAAAAATGATAGAGTTGATCTTAGCTCCAACATATATTAAGCCGCCAGATGAGTCAGAATCGTTTTCGTTAAATTGGAAAGATGCTCCTCATTTCATGGCAAAGTTTCTCCAACAGTTAGAGACTGTTTTTACAGGGGACAAAGAAATTAAGATCAGGAAAAAATTATTAGCTCCTGCTGTAGGAGTAGCAATCTCGGCCGTTGTGAATGTATCAGTTCCAACGCGTACAAAATATTGGAAGAAAGATGATATACAAACTTTATATGACGAGTGCCAGTCTGCTATGGAGTTATTAGAGGAAAATCCTGCTATAATATCTGAAAAATATAAGCAGTGCTTGCAAAAAGGAAGAGATATTATAATGAAAACCATGATGGACTTCATTATGGATCCAGTAAACTTTCCTAAGGATTCTGTGTCATCTGAATATATGATGGAATGGGAACGTGCCCCTGAAGCCTTAGCGACGATCCTCCATTATTCAGAGACTGTCTTTACAAGGGACGAAGAACTTCAAATCAGAGAGAAAAGAAAAGATGAAATCGAGCAAGCCCCGTCGCTTTGGTAGAAGTAGCAGAACGTAATTAGTGCTTGTGTGAAAGTCGGGTTAGACACTGCCATAGTCCAAGGTAAGACCACCCACTAGTCGCAATAATTGTAGTGAGAAGTCACTATAAGTTCACTTTACTGTCTTAAGTATTATGGTGTTCACTTTACGTTTCCGTTTAAAGTATAATGTCTAAGTGTTCTAGTTTGTGAAGTCCGGATTAGAAATCCGTCGTCCATTATGTGTTATTCCACTCAAATGTTGTGTTGATTTTGATCCAGCTCGCCGTGGTATCTAATAGTATGTGTCATGGGTAATCTTTTGTAATGCTGGTATGTCTCATGGATCAATAAAATCTTTTGTGATGTTGTGTGTAATTGCATTTAATCTCTCGCATATAATTTTTAAAGTCGGTTCTCCTTTTATAAAATATATAATATTTGAATGTGTTTTCATTCACATATAGTATATATATTTATACATGAATTTTTTCTCAACAACATAATAAACTCATGAGGGAATCTCTCAACCACATACACATAAAAAGGATTTGATAGTTGGTGAAGATCTTTCACAACTAACTACATCTAACAAACCCAAACTAATCTCTAAAGTAAGCATTAATTATAACATGAAGTGGTAAACATTGCTCTTATTAGTGATCTGATAGCCACAGTGGTATTCAAGATCCATGTAGGCTAGGATTCCCTAAATGCGGGTGGAAATGTGCATTAAATTCATTTCTACAACCTTGGAAAGGCTAGAGTATGGGACCTTGGTGTTCAGTTTATCATCTAGATTGTAGGCTAAGGAATGGATATATGCAAGGCATTCTGTTATATTGAGATAAATATTTAAGTGAGTGCTCCATTAAAGAAACTTGTTCTTTTGGTGGTGATGATACAACGTACCCTTAGGAATTGTTGGAATATTGAGAGGGGGGCGGTGGTGAATCAGTATGAGCACTTTATACCACTTTTAACTACAATATATATTCTTTCACTTTATCAACAATGTCAATGTTCAACAATTTATCATCAATGTGTCATCTATGATTGCATTCANATATATATCATAAGCATGTAATCATAAGCAACATCACATCAAGAACATACTACACCAGTATTTACGTAGAAACCCAAATGGCAGAAAACCACGGAATGGTTTCTTATATATATCAAGAATTCATTCATAGGAAGAACCAACTTCCCAATTCTTCAACTGCAACTGGAAGGAGGCTACAACCCCCTATTTACAGGCTCCAACCTAAAGGAAGCTACAACTCCCTGAATTCTCTAGCTCCAACTAGAAGGAGGCTACAACCCCTGGGTTCTCCGGCTCCAACCAGAAGGTGGCTACAACCACCTAGTTCTTAGGCTCCAACCTGAAGGAATATCCAACTCCCTCATTCTCTAGCTCCAACCAGAAGGAGGCTACAACCCCCGTCCTACCGCCCTGAAATATAAATTTAGACCAACTATCACTGCCACTGTCACTATCACAGTCACTGTCACTACCACTATCACTGTCACTACCACTGGCAATGTCATAGTCACTGTCACTGTCACTGCCACTGCCACTACCACTGCCACTACCACTGCCACTATCATTGTCACTGTCACTGCCACTGCCACTATTACTATCAATGTTACTATCACTGTCACTATCACTGTCACATCAACCTATCACTATCATTGTCCAACCTTTCACCGTCTCATCCACGAAACCATATCCAATCTCATTTGCATGCACCTCATGCCAATATCACCAAGAGCATATCTCAAAGCATATGATCAACATCACCAACACATGAATCTACAAAGCATGTACGAAGATCATCAACATACCATCACAAGATATGTGCATGTACCATACCATGTACCAAACCTGTACCATACATCAACATGTACCATCAACCATGTACCAACCATGTACATCAACCATGTCCATCAACTATGTACCATATACCATATACCATGAAATCTGTCTCAACCATATACCATATCATATACTAAATACTATAAGATATCATCAATGAAATTTCTCAACCATATGCCAAGAATATGTTCCAAATGTGTACCAAGCATGTATATAGATCACCGACAAGTGTCTCATACATATACCAAAATGTATCTCAAACAATGTGCCCAATATCCAAGATGCTCCTCAAACCATTTTCCTCAAAAATATACCATATCACTCATGATATGTCTCAATCATGCCATACACCATAACATTATCAACATGTAACCCTCAAACCATGCATATAAACATACTTGTAATTCTGTAACAAACCTAGTGTATGTGATCACAGACCTACAAATCTTCCTCAATTTCAACAACAAGAGAATAGCATCTTTATCAAACTTTACCTTAGTCTCACGTGACTAGTTTTTGGATTAGTCACAAACCCTAACTTTCACCAAGCATAACTATGTACATGTAATGAATAAAGGTTTTGAAATTGTAAACAATATTGTTCAATATCTTCTCTACAATTGCTCTAGGATTTACTACTTGGAACCTCCCAAAAAAGGATTTATAGAAAAAATGGAAGACCTTGTCGAATTCTGGCTTATTCTAGAGAGCGAACTTGTAGAGAATTCCACGCATGGAATATTTGATATCTGAATCTGAACATTGTACACCACATACTAAAGAATGTAATATATCCAATGCATTTTGTCTCACTAAATTTAGATATTCTATGAATAAGTTATGACCATTTTACTCGGAACACATTTTTTAGACTAGTTCCGGGACTATCCAAAAGCCCTATCTTCCACAGAGTGTATCTCCCAAAATAAAACAACCCAGAAGAAGAAATTGATACCATAGGTACCTTGATATGCCATCTCAATATCCTCCAGGTTTCGCTATCTTAATCATTGTAGAACAAATGTTATAGAAAAAATGGTAATATGACTTGTAAATAACATACCTTAGAACACATCCTCAGAAGACTTCATCCTCCCTTGGAATTTTGGACTTGTTTACTTCATATTCCATCTGAAAATTTCCTTATGTATCTTTGGTTACATCAAACAAGAATCACTTCATCACTTAGATAGATATTCAATGAACTTGTGTGTATAAATCATGTGGTTATGAAATACTTCTTGAGGTGTATTTATTTTTTTTCTAAGTAACCTCTTTCCTTAACTTTAGGACCTCTTTCCTTAAATTTAGAGCTTATTGAAATTTATTTTTACAACCACTTTAACCTTTCATTAAATAATTGTAACCAACTAGGGGATTCTTGACCATTCTTCAGGGCTTCCAACTTCACAAAGCCATATCTCCCTAACTGTGAGGAACAACGTGGTGTTCCACATATCACCAGAAACAACACAACTAGTATTATAAATCTATGAGTGTATTAATCGCATTTACACTATCCTTCATGTATATAAACCTAATTTAACTTATATTACCATAACCACACCTCTATGGATTCACATACACTTCATCAAATGTATCCATCACATCTGCTGACATCAACTAAATCACAATCAATCTCAATCATACAGATCATAACCAATTTTCCAACTATCTTGTTCACATCTCTGGGGATTCCAAACTTCTCCAAGGGTTGACATCAATATCCAAGATCAATCTCCAAGGGTTGACATCAATGGCAACCAACTGTCCAAACCAGCTATCCAACAAGAATGAATTCATAGATCATCAACAGTTGTTCTACCTCCACACAACACCCTAGTAGGCACAAAAGACTTCAGTGGTTCACCTGATATATTATTCAAACCTCATTTGGGACTTGTTCAATTCTCTTCATGTTGCCCTTTATCACATCCTTCATGGTCACAATCGTCCCATGTTCTAGAACACCCTTGTTGTAGTGCCTTGTTTTCTGTGACTATTATAACATACTAGACTTATTATTTGAGGATATTTGTTTACAAATGACCCAATTATTTGAATGATGTTATGATGATGGAACATGAAACTTTATTATATGATTGAGTTTAAATTGATGATGATTAAATTATTGAAATATAAGTTTATATGATGTCTTAGATTAATTAAACATGCATTAATTTGATGTAATTGATGATATTGATTTTTATGATAGGGATAATTTGAAATGAAAATATAGATACATTAATTTGCATATATTATTGATGATTTACATAGTCTGATAGGAAATCGCAGGGATGCATTAACATGGGACTACTTCAACATGTTATTAGGCTCCAGATTGAGTCAAGAAACAATAAACACTATTTGAATATGTTATATTTTGATTTGTATTATGAAAAGTATTGATGCATTGATTGTAGTGTGTGCATGTACATGAAACATGCTTGTCTATTTATATACACATGGGTAAATTATTGGGTTGTATGGAGGCATACTAAGTATCATTAAGAGAGGTGAAGTAGTGTCCCTATTTTGACCTACCAACACTCCTTTCATGGCCTGAATTGAAAATTTATGGAACACTTTTAATATGAGGTTGCATGTAGTAAGGTACCAGATCTAATATATTGAACTGTAAATAGAAATGTTGCAGGTAAATACCATGGAACAACAAAATGTAGAGAACCACATCAAGATAATGATACCTTTATTTATAGGAAGAAGATTTCACTTTCCTCTTCGAGGGGGAAACCTCCAGTAGAGCAACGCTCTATTACAATAATTCTCCATATAGTCTTTCTCATATGTCCTACTCCTCTATTACAAAAATTCTCCATATATTCTTTCTCATATGTACTACTCTTATGTATACTAGTTATACCTTCTAAAGAACAATATAGAGGAACATCCTTCTAGAAGAAGAAGCTTCTATCAGGGCTTCTTACATTGACTTGTTCACATTTATTTAATGTTGACCTTTATTACATGAAAAATATATATTACTATAACTAATAACTAACTAGGAGGGGTTAGGATCAGATCCTAACATGACTACCCCCTTCAAAAGAAACCTTGTCCTCAAGGTTGTAGATGTGGAAACTGTTGCAGTATGGTCGCGGGTTCCCAAGTTGCATCCCCTGGAGATGTGTCCTTCCACTTGCTCAATACGTATTTGATAGTGATGCCACACAAGTGATGCTCACGTACATTGAGGACAACTTCTGGTTATATCCAAATGGAGCCTTCTTCATCTAATTTCGACAGGATGGTTTGAAACCTACAATTTTGGCCCACCACTTTCTTCAAACACTAAACATGGAACACCAGATGTATTTTGGAGGCAACTGGAAGGGCCAATTTGTAGGCAACTGGACCAATATGTTTGATAATCTGATAGGGGCCATAAAATTTGGGTGCCAACTTGTGATGGCCCTGGTTTTTTAGGGAGGTTTAATTGTGAGTTTGGAGCAGAGAAACACGTGATCACCTTCTTGGAAAACCCGTTTAAAATGTTGTTGTTCAGCCTATTGTTTCATATGATTTTGGGGCATATGGAGGTTATCCTTCAAATCTTGGAGGGTAGCTTCTCGACCTTACAACAAGCTATGAAGAGCATGGACCTTTGATGTGTCTGGAATATATGAAGTTACTGAAGGTGGTTGTTGGCCATACACTGTTTCATATGGTGTAATTTTGGTTGTTGTATGATAGGAAGTGTTTGTACCACCATTCTACCAAGGGTAACCATTGCACCCACTAATGTTGTTTTTCCGAGGAAAAAAAACACAAGTAGGTTTCCAAACATTTATTGAAAACTTCTATTTGGCCATCCATCAAGGGGTGGTATGTTGTGCTCATGTTTAATTGTGTGCTATATTATTTAAACAATTCTTTCCAAAAAGTGGTGGTGAAAGTCGGGTCACAATCAGACACAATGGATGTGGGCATGCCATGCAGTTTAAAAATGTGATCAATGAAAACTTGCACTTCCATAATTGGCATAAAAGGGTGTGGTAAGGCGAAAAAAAGTGCATACTTTGAAAGGCGATCGATCATGACCATGATGACATACTTGTTGCCCTCTCTAGGAATGCCTACGATAAAGTCCATGGAGATGCATTCCATATTGAAGATGGAATGGGTAATGGATGGAGAGACCCTGGGGTCTTGACAGTTTCACCTTTATTGCATTGGAAAATATCGCATTCTATGACAAATGTAAGGATTCCCTTCTTCATGCCTTCCTAGAAAAAAGAACGATGAGCACAAGAATATGCCTTTTGGAAGCCTTAGTGACCAGCAAGAGGAGAGGAATGCAACTCATTTAAGATTCTTGGCTTAAGTTTTAACATTGGAGACATAACTAATCGCTCCTTATATCTGAGGATATTGTCTTTCTAGGTGTAGCCGGCGGGCAGATTCGGGTCCTCCCGAAGGCGTTGAATTACCTAAGATACAGTTGGGTGGGTGAGCCACTCATGTCGAACTTCCTCAATCCAATTAGGAACTGGTAAGGATAAGGAAAAGAGGGAACCTTCATCCTCATATTGGCATGACACCGCATCGACCACTACATTTTCTTTACCTTTTTTATATATGATCTCATAATCATAGCCCAACATTTTGGTCAACCACTTGTTTTGTTCTAGGGAGGATAACCTATGTTCTAGTAAATAGTTCAGACTATGGTGATTTGTTTTGATATGAAAACATTGTCTCAATAGATATGGTTTCCAAGTGTGCATAGCATGGAGAATGGCCATCATTTCCTTTTCATATGTATATTTTCCCATATTACAGCCACTTAAGGCTTGGTTGGTTAAAGAAAGAGGTCTACATTCTTGTGTTAGAACTATGCCAATACCAATGTATGAAGCATAAAATTCCACAACAAAAGGTTTTTTGAAGTCAGGGGTGGCTAAGACGTGGGTAGTGCACATGGTCTGCTTTAAATCTAAGAAACACGTGATCACCTTCTTGGAAAACCTATTTAAAACATTGTTGTTCAGCCTGTTGTTTCATATGATTTTGGGCCATATGGAGGTTATCCTTCAAATCTTGGAGGGTAGCTTCTCGACCTTACAACAAGCTATGAATAGCATGGACTTTTGATGTGCCTGGAATATATGAAGTTACTGAAGGTGGTTGTTGGCCATACATTGTTTCATATGGTGTAATTTTGGTTGTTGTATGATAGGAAGTGTTTGTACCACCATTCTACCAAGGGTAACCATTGCACCCACTAATGTTGTTTTTCCGAGGCAAAAAAACACAAGTAGGTTTCCAAACATTTATTGAAAACTTCTATTTGGCCATCCGTCAAGGGGTGGTATGTTGTGCTCATGTTTAATTGTGTGCCATATTATTTAAACAATTCTTTCCAAAAAGTGGTGGTGAAAGTCGGGTCACAATCAAACACAATGGATGTGGGCATGCCATGCAGTTTAAAAATGTAATCAATGAAAACTTGCACTGCCATAATTGGCATAAAAGGGTGTGGTAAGGCGAAAAAAAGTGCATACTTGAAAGGCAATCGATCACGACCATGATGACATACTTGTTGCCCTCTCTGGGAAGGCCCATGATAAAGTCCATGGAGATGCATTCCATATTGAAGATGGAATGGGTAATGGATGGAGAGATCCTGGGGTCTTGACAGTTTCACCTTTATTTCATTGGAAAATATCGCATTCTATGACAAATGTAAGGATTCCCTTCTTCATGCCTTCCTAGAAAAAAGAACGGTGAGCACAAGAATATGCCTTTTGGAAGCCTTAGTGACCAGCAAGAGGAGAGGAATGCAACTCATTTAAGATTCTTGGCTTAAGTGTTAGCATTGGAGACACAACCAATCGCTCCTTATATCTGAGGATATTGTCTTTCTAGGTGTAGCCGACGGGCAGATTCGGGTCCTCCTGAAGGCGTTGAATTACCTAAGATATAGTTGGGTGGGTGAGCCACTCATGTCGAACTTCCTCAATCCAATTAGGAATTGATAAGGATAAGGAAAAGAGGGAACCGTCATCCTCATATTGGCATGACAACGCATCGACCACTACATTGTCTTTACCTTTTTTATATATGATCTCGTAATCATAGCCCAACATTTTGGTCAACCACTTGTTTTGTTCTAGGGAGGATAACCTATGTTCTAGTAAATAGTTCAGATTATGGTGATTTGTTTTGATATGAAAACATTGTCCCAATAGATATGGTTTCCAAGTGTGCATAGCATGGAGAATGGCCATCATTTCCTTCTCATATGTATATTTTCCCATATTGCAGCCACTTAAGGCTTGGTTGGTTAAAGAAATAGGTATACATTCTTGTGTTAGAACTATGCCAATACCAATGTCTGAAGCATAAAATTCCACAACAAAAGGTTTTTTGAAGTCAGGGGCAGCTAAGACGTGGGTAGTGCACATGGTCTGCTTTAAATCTAAGAAACACGTGATCACCTTCTTGGAAAACCCGTTTAAAACGTTGTTGTTCAGCCTATTGTTTCATATGATTTTGGGCCATATGGAGGTTATCCTTCAAATCCTGGAGGGTAGCTTCTCGACCTTACAACAAGCTATGAAGAGCATGGACCTTTGATGTGCCTGGAATATATGAAGTTACTGAAGGTGGTTGTTGGCCATACACTGTTTCATATGGTGTAATTTTGGTTTTTATATGATAGGAAGTGTTTGTATCACCATTTTACCAAGGGTAACCATTGCACCCACTAATGTTGTTTTTCCGAGGAAAAAAAACACAAGTAGGTTTCCAAACATTTATTGAAAACTTCTATTTGGCCATTCGTCAAGGGGTGGTATGTTGTGCTCATGTTTAATTGTGTGCCATATTATTTAAACAATTCTTTCCAAAAAGTGGTGGTGAAAGTCGGGTCACAATCAGACACAATGGATGTGGGCATGCCATGCAGTTTAAAAATGTGATCAATGAAAACTTGCACTGCCATATTTGGCATAAAAGGGTGTGGTAAGGCGAAAAAAAGTGCATACTTTGAAAGGCGATCGATCGTGACCATGATGACATACTTGTTGCCCTCTCTAGGAAGGCCCACGATAAAGTCCATGGAGATGCATTCCATATTGAAGATGGAATGGGTAATGGATGGAGAGATCTTGGGGTCTTGACAGTTTCATCTTTATTGCATTAGAAAATATCGCATTCTATGACAAATGTAAGGATTTCCTTCTTCATGCCTTCCTAGAAAAAAGAACGGTGAGCACAAGCATATGCCTTTTGGAAGCCTTAGTGACCAGCAAGAGGAGAGGAATGCAACTCATTTAAGATTCTTGGCTTAAGTGTTAACATTGGAGACATAACCAATCGCTCCCTATATCTGAGGATATTATCTTTCCAGGTGTATCTAGAGGGCAGACTCGGGTCCTCCTGAAGGCATTGAATTACCTAAGATATAGTTGGGTGGGTGAGCCACTCATGTTGAACTTCCTCAATCCAATTAGGAACTGGTAAGGATAAGGAAAAGAGGGAACCTTCATCGTCATATTGGCATGACAACGCATCGACCACTACATTGTCTTTACCTTTTTTATATATGATCTCGTAATCAGAGCCCAACATTTTGGTCAACCACTTGTTTTGTTCTAGGGAGGATAACCTATGTTCTAGTAAATAGTTCAGACTATAGTGATTTGTTTTGATATGAAAACATTGTCCCAATAGATATGGTTTCCAAGTGTGCATAGCATGGAGAATGGCCATCATTTCCTTTTCATATGTATATTTTCCCAGATTGCAGCCACTTAAGGCTTGGTTGGTTAAAGAAAGAGGTCTACATTCTTGTGTTAGAACTATGCCAATACCAATGCCTGAAGCATAAAATTCCACAACAACAGGTTTTTTGAAGTCAGGGGAGACTAAGACGTGAGTAGTGCACATGGTCTGCTTTAAATTTAAGAAACCATGTTATGTTGTCGGTGTCTAATGGAATACATTCTTGTTAAGAAGGCTCTTTAATGGCTTGGAAATTTTAACATAATGGTGGAAAAACTTCTTGTAGTATCTCGTGAGCCCCAGGAAACCATGAAGGTGTTTCAAGGTCATGGGTCTCGACCAATCCTGCATAGCTTGAATCTTTTTGGGGTCCACTCTTACCCCCTCAAAGCCCACAATGTGTCCCAAGTATTATACCTCACTCAACTGAAAAGAATAGTAACACATGGCCTTTTTGACAAATAATTGGAGTACTTTGTCTACATGGTGGAGATGGGCCTCCCAAGCAGGGATGATTTTAGCAGCTAAATTTTGTTCATGGTCTAATTTTCCATGGTTTTTCCCAAAAAAATATTCACTATTCTAAAAATGATTCTCCCAAATTCTATAGGATAAAATTATTTTACCTTAAAATCGCCAAAATTTTATACAAACTATATAAAATCCTTGGAAATTTGAATATTTTTACAAAAATATCACCAAACATTTTATAGTTGGTATATGAAAAATTAGTAAGATTCGTCGAGGTTTCTACATTTAAAAATAAATTTCCATCCTTAAAATCATCCCTGCTCCCAAGTGCAGTTGTAAATGAGGATGTTTTCGAAGAAGGCCAAAAAAAAAATTTTAAGGTAGGGATTCAAGAGTGTATTCATGAGACTTTGTGAGGTATATGGGCCATTGCAAAGTCCAAAAGGAAATACCAAGAATTCATAATGGCCTTCATGAGTCCAGAAATAATTCTTTGGAATATCTACTTCATTCATCCTTATCTAGTGATAGCTGGAGAAAAGATCTAATTTAGTGAAGAAACATGCTCCTTGGAGTTCATTGAACAGATCACCAATGATAGGAATGGGAAACTTATCCTTAATGGTCACTTTATTAAGGAAGAAACAATATGGACATATGCGCCACAAACCTTGTTTTTTCAAGACCATGACAACATGGGATGAATATGGGATGGTACTTAGGTGAATGACCCCTTCCTCCAACAATTTCTGTATATTTTATTTTATTTCATTTTTTTGATAAAATGGATACATGTATGGGCATACATTGGGGGGTTGACTGCCAGGAAGGAGAGGGATGAATTGATCATGCTCACCTCAGGGAGGGGGGTAATTATGTGGGCATCTCAAAGACCCTGTGGTACTTTTCCAAGACCAATTGCAGATCAGGATGGATTGCTGGAGATGATGGATCATTGACTTGGATAGAATTAAGTTGATAAATCACACCATGGTGGCTCTTATTCAAGAGTTTCTCCATCCTGTGAGAATTGATAATTTCTGGAGAGTCGACTTGTAGGCCTTGGAGGGTATAGGTGTGATAATATTGAGTAAATATCATATATAACTCACGATAATCCATGGTAATTGGTCCTAGAGTGAGAAGCCATACAACTCCCAAGAAAATATCATAACCTCCCATGGCGATGGAAAACATGTGAGTATTCAGGTGATAGTTTCCCATTTTAATTTTGGCATTCTCACATCGCCCCCCACATTTCATTGTACTACCATTAGCTATGAGGATTTGAAAATCCAAAACTAGGAAAAAAAAGCAGTTGACATCCTCAGCAACCCTAGGATGAATAAAATTATGGGTGCTAACACTTTCAATCAACAACACAGTCGGCCTATGTTTAATGTAGCCTTTGATTTTTAAGGTATGTGGAGAAAATATACCCATGAGGGAAAAGAGAGATATGATAGGTTCCTCCAGTTCCACATGTGATGTGACATGATTGGGGATGGGGAAATTTAGCCGTGTTTCCTCAGTTTCAGTGGCATCACTTTTCAGGTTGTCCTTTGTGGAGGTGGATTTTGAACCATCAATTTGGAGGAAGTTGTTTTCATGACATTTATGGCTCGATGAATACTTTTCATCATAGTAATAGTGAATTCCTTGCTTCCTTCATTCAACTATTTATGCTGGAGATACCTGCAGATTTTAATGTTGTACAATTATTTACTGCAAACAATTTTTTAGTAAAATAACATAAAAGATACAATGGAAAATGCACACATTACACAAATATTTTTCCCTTGGAAACCCAAACTGGGAAAACCAACATATTCTATATTCATTCACCATCATACATTGTTTACAATACAATATACATATAGGATCTGGCGACATCCAAAACCCTAACCCAGTGACCTTGATTAGTCAACAACCCTAATTCCTTTACCGAAAATAAAAAACCATTGATAAAAACCATGTTTCGAAAAATCACCCAACAATGGACATGAAAATCAAGGCAACATGAAAAACAAGGAAAAAAGGCGACATGTTTCCCGAGGAGAAAAAAAACTTTCGAAGGTGCTTCCCCTGAAGGGGGGGCCTAGCAGACCCCCCTCAAACCCCCCTGCATGCCCAGTGCAACATAGCAGACACTTAGGCTAGTCGTGCAAAGAATATAACACATGCCCAACATTCTCCCACTTGTTGTTTTCTTTGCATACAAGGGGTTACAGGGTTACATAGTCAACAATACAGGGAAACAATACCGATAGATCCTCTACACCAAGAGAACTTCTCAATGCCCATAGATTTTGTTAATGAATCTGCAACATTCTTCAAAGTGTCCACCTTCATCAACAACACTTTCTTTTCTTCAACCATGTCTCTCACAAAGTGATATTGAACATCAATATGCTTTGTCTTTGAATGATAAGTCAAGTTCTTCACCAGAAAAATTGCACTCTGACTATCACAAACTATCCTTACAACTTGTTGTAAGAAGAATCTAGAGGAATATCCTTCTAGAAGTGGAATCTTCTATTATGTCTTCTTACATTTGACTTATTCTCCCTTATTGCTAGGCCTTCTTAATATTGGCCTTTATTACATGGAAATATATTATTCTACCTACATGAGGTGTTAGGGAGGTTAGGTCCCTAACATCTCCTCCCCCTTAAAAAAATCCTTGTCCTCAAGGCTTGAGATGAGGAAATTGTTGCAGAATGGTAGTCGGTTAACAATTGACATCTTCTAGAGTGGTATCTTTGCACTGGACTAATACTTCCTTGATAGTGCGCTGATGTAGACAACTGTAACACCCTGTTTCCCCCAGTTTGTAAAAATAACTATACTGGCCAAGAACTGTGTCAAACCCAAAAATGTGAATGTGTGATGTGAATGGACCTTGTGGAAAAGGTCAATGAATGTGAATAATATTATGAATATATATTGCAGGACTGCTGAGAGGGGATATGTTGAAAAAGAGACCACG
>JASDQU010589633.1:34234-47776 GCA_032191745.1 Picea mariana
ACTGGCAATGTCATAGTCACTATCACGGTCACTGTCACTATCACTGCCACTGCCACTGCCACTGCCACTGTCACTGCCACTGCCACTATTACTATCATTGTCACTATCATTGTCACATCAACCTATCACTATCACTGTCCAACCTATCACCGTCTCATCCACGAAACCAGATCCAATCTCATTTGCATACACCTTGTGCCAATATCACCAAGAGAATATCTCAAAGCATATGATCAACATCACCAACACATGAATCTAGCAAGCATGTACGAAGATCATCAACATACCATCACAATATATGTGCATGTACCATACCATGTACACCTGTACCATACATCAACATGTACCATCAACCATGTACCAACCATGTACATCAACCATGTCCATCAACTATGTACCATATACCATATACCATGAAATGTGTCTCAACCATATACCATATCATATACCAAATACCATAAAATATCATCAATGAAATTTCTCAACCATATGCCAAGAATATGTTCCAAATGTGTACCAAGCATGTATATAGATCACCGACAAGTGTCTCACACATATACCAAAATGTATCTCAAACAATGTGCCCAATTTCCAAGATTCTCCTCAAACCATGTTCCTAAAAAATATACCATATCACTCATGATATGTCTCAATCATGCCATACACCATAACATTATCAACATGTAACCCTCAAACCATGCATATAAACATACTTGTAATTCTGTAACAAACCTAGTGTACGTTATCATAGACCTACAAATCTTCCTCAATTTCAACAACAAGAGAATAACATCTTTATCAAACTTTACCTTAGTCTCACGTGACTAGTTTTTGGATTAGTCACAAACCCTAACTTTCAACAAGCATAACTATGTACATGTAATGAATAAAGGTTTTGAAATTGTAAACAATATTTTTCAATATCTTCTCTACAATTGCTCTAGGATTCACTACTTGGAACCTCCCATAAAAGGATTTATAGAAAAAATGGAAGACCTTGTCAAATTCTGGCTTATTCTAGAGAGCAAACTTGTAGAGAATTCCACGCATGGAATATTTAATATCTCGATATGAACATTGTACACCGCATACTAAAGAATGTAATATATCCAATGCATTTTGTCTCACTAAATTTAGATATTCTATGAATAAGTTATGACCATTTTACTCGGAACACATTTTTTAGACTAGTTTTGGGACTAGCCAAAAGCCCTATCTTCCACAGAGTGTATCTCCCAAAATAAAGCGACCTAAAAGAATAAATTGATACCATAGGTACCTTGATATGTTGTCTCAATATCCTCCAGGTTTCGCTATCTTAATCATTCTAGAACAAATGTTATAGAAAAAATGGTAATATGACCTGTAAATAACATACCTTAGAACACATCCTTAGAAGACTTCATCCTCCCTTGGATTTTTCAACTTGTTTACTTCATATTCCATCTGAAAATTTCCTTATGTATCCTTGGTTACATCAAACAAGAATCACTTGATCACTTAGATAGATATTCAATGAACTTGTGTGTATAAATCATGTGGTTATGAGATACTTCTTGAGGTGTATTTATTCTTTTTCTAAGTAACCTCTTTCCTTAAATTTAGAGATTATTGAAATTTATTTTTACAACCACTTTAACCTTTCATTAAATAATTGTAACCAACTAGGGGATTCTTGACCATTCTTCGGGGCTTCCAACTTCACAAAGCCATATCTCCCTAACTGTGAGGAATGACGTGGTGTTCCACATATCACCAGAAACAACACAATGAGTATTATAAATCTATGAGTGTATTAATCACATTTACACTATCCTTCATGTATATAAACCTCATTTAACTTAGATTACCATAACCACATCTCTAGGGATTCACATAGACTTCATCAAATGTATCCATCACATCTGCTAACATCAACTAAATCATGATCAATCTCAATCATACAGATCATAACCAACTGTCCAACTATCTCGTTCACATCTCTGGGGATTCCAAAATTATCCAAGGGTTGACATCAATATCCAAGATGAATCTCCAAGGGTTGACATCAATGACAACCAACAATCCAAACCAACTATCCAACAAGAATGAATTCATATATCGTCAACAGTTGTTCTACCTCCACACAACACCCTAGTAGGCACAAAAGACTTCAACGGTTCACCTGATATATTATTCAAACCTCATTCAGGACTTGTTCAATGCCCTTCATGTTGCCCTTTATCACATCCTTCATGGTCACAATCGTCTCATGTTCTAGAACACCCTTGTTGTAGTGCCCCGATTTCTGTGACTATTATAACATACTAGACTTATTATTTGAGGATATTTGTTTACAAATGACTCAATTATTTGAATGATGTTATGATGATGGAACATGAAACTTTATTATATGATTGAGTTTCAATTGATGATGATTAAATGATTGAAATATAAGTTTATATGATGTCTTAGATGAAGTAAACATGCATTAATTTGACGTAATTGATGATATTTATTTTTATGATAGGGATAATTTGAAATGAAAATATAGATACATTAATTTGCATATATTATTGATGATTTACATAGTGTGATAGGAAATCGCAGAGATGCATTAACATGGAACTACTTCAACATGTTATTAGGCTCCAGATTGAGTCAAGAAACAATAAACACTATTTGAATATGTTATACTTTGATTTGTATTATGAAAAGTATTGATGCATTGATTGTAGTGTGTGCATGTACATGAAACATGCTTGTCTATTTATATACACATGGGTAAATTATTGGGTTGTATGGAGTCATACTAAGTATCATTAAGAGAGGTGAAGTAGTGTCCCTATTTTGACCTACCAACACTCCTTTCATGGCCTGAATTGAAAATTTATGGAACACTTTTAATATTAGGTTGCATGTAGTAAGGTACCAGATCTAATATATTGAACTGTAAACAGAAATACTGTAGGAAAATACCATGGAACAACAAAATGTAGAGAACCACATCAATATAATGATACCTTTATTGATAGGAAGAATATTTCACTTTCCTCTTCGAGGGAGAAACCTCTAGTAGAGCAACGCTCTATTACAATAATTCTCCATATAATCTTTCTCATATGTCCTACTCCTCTATTACAATAATTCTCCATATATTCTTTCTCATATGTACTACTCTTATGTATACTAGTTCTACCTTCTAAAGAACAATATAGAGGAAGATCCTTCTAGAAGCAAAAGCTTCTATCAGGACTTCTTACATTGACTTGTTCACATTTATTTAATGTTTACCTTTATTACATGGAAAATATATATTACTCTAACTAATAACTAACTAAGAGGGGTTAGGATCAAATCTTAACATGTCTGCCCCCTTCAAAAGAAGCCTCGTCCTCAAGGTTGTATATGTGGAAACTATTGTAGTATGGTCATGGGTTCCCAAGTTGCATCCCCTGAAGATGTGTCCTTCCACTTGATTAATATGTATTTGATAGTGATGCCACACAAGTGATGCTCACGTACATTGAGGACAACTTCTGGTTGTATCCAAATGGAGCCTTCTTCATCTAATTTCGATAGGATGGTTTGAAACCTACAATTTTGGCCCACCACTTGCTTCAAACACGAAACATGGAACACCATATGTATTTTG
This sequence comes from Picea mariana, assembly GCA_032191745.1. Classification (NCBI taxonomy): domain Eukaryota; kingdom Viridiplantae; phylum Streptophyta; class Pinopsida; order Pinales; family Pinaceae; genus Picea; species Picea mariana. The sequence goes on from JASDQU010589633.1 coordinate 37,869, forward strand.
GAGGCAATTGGAAGGGCCAATTTGTAGGCAACTGGACCAATATGTTTGATAATCTGATAGGGGCCATAAAATTTGGGTGCCAACTTGTGATGCCCCTAGTTTTTTAGGGAGGTTTAATTGTGAGTTTGGAGTGGATAAACACGTGATCACCTTCTTGGAAAACCCGTTTAAAACGTTGTTGTTCAGCCTGTTGTTTCATAATATTTTGGGCCATATGGAGGTTATCCTTCAAATCCTGGAGGGTAGCTTCTCGAACTTACAACAACCTATGAATATCATGGACCTTTGATGTGCCTGGAATATATGAAGTTATTGAAGGTGGTTGTTGGCCATACACTGTTTCATATGGTGTAATTTTGGTTGTTGTATGATCGGAAGTGTTTGTACCACCATTCTACCAAGGGTAACCATTGCACCCACTAATGTTATTTTTCCGAGGCAAAAAAAACCTTTCCAAACATTTATTGAAAACTTCTATTTGGCCATCTGTCAAGGGGTGGTATGTTGTGCTCATGTTTAATTGTGTGCCATATTATTTAAAAAATTCTTTCCAAAAAGTGGTGGTGAAAGTCGGGTCACAATCAGACACAATGGATGTGGGCATCCCATGAGGTTTAAAAATATGATCAATGAAAACTTGCACTGCCATATTTGGCACAAAAGGGTGTGGTAAGGTGAAAAAATGTGCATACTTTGAAAGGAAATCAACCATGACCATGATGACATACTTGTTTCCCTCTCTGGGAAGTCCCATGATAAAGTCCATGGAGATGCATTCCATATTGAAGATGGAATGGGTAATGGACGGAGAGATCCTGGGGTCTTGACAGTTTCACCTTTATTGCATTGGAAAATATCACATTCTATGACAAATGTAAGGATTCCCTTCTTCATGCCTTCCCAGAAAAAAGAACGGTGAGCACAAGCATATGCCTTTTGAAAGCCTTGGTGACCAGTAAGAGGAGAGGAATGAAACTCATTTAATATTCTTGGCTTAAGTGTTAACATTGGAGACAGAACCAATCACTCCTTATATTTGAGGATATTGTCTTTCTATGTGTAGCTAGTGGGTAGATTCGGGTCCTCCTGAAGGTGTTGAATTACCTAAGATATAGTTGGGTGGGTGAGCCACTCATGTCGAACTTCCTCAATCCAATTAGGAACTGGTAATGATAAGGAAAAGAGGGAACCTTCATCCTCATATTGGCATGACAATGCATCGACCACTACATTGTCTTTACCTTTTTTATATATGATCTCGTAATCATAGCCCAACATTTTGGTCAGCCACTTGTTTTGTTCTAGGGAGGATAACCTATGTTCTAGTAAATACTTCAGACTATGGTGATTTGTTTTGATATGAAAACATTGTCCCAATAGATATGGTGTCCAAGTGTGCATAGCATGGAGAATGGCTATCATTTACTTTACATATGTATATTCTCCCATATTGCAGCCACTTAAGGCTTGGTTGGTTAAAGAAAGAGGTCTACATTCTTGTGTTAGAACTGTGCCAATACCAATGCCTGAAGCATAAAATTCCACAACAAAAGGTTTTTTGAAGTCAGGGGCGGCTAAGACGTGGGTAGTGCACATGGTCTACTTTAAATCTAAGAAACCATGTTTTGTTGTCGGTGTCTAATGTAATGCATTCTTGTTAATAAGGTTCTTCAATGGCTTGGAAATTTTTCCATAATGGTGGAAAAACTTCCTGTAGTATCCCGTGAGCCCGAGGAAACCATGAAGGTGTTTCAAGGTCATGGGTCTTAACCAATCCTGCATAGCTTGAATCTTTTTGGGGTCCACTCTTACCCCCTCAAAGCCCACAATGTGTCCCAAGTATTATACCTCACTCAACTGAAAAGAACTGTAACACATGGCCTTTTTGACAAACAATTGATTGTCCTGTAATAATTGGAGTACTTTGTCTACATGGTGGAGATGGGCCTCCCAAGCAGCGATGATTTTAGCGGCTAAATTTCGCTCATGGGATAATTTTCCATGGTTTTTCCCGAAAAAATATTCTCTATTCTAAAATGATTCTCCCAAATTCTATAGGATAAAATTATTTTACCTTAAAATCACCAAAAAATTATACAAACTATATAAAATCCTTGGAAATTTGAATATTTTTACAAAAATATCGCCAAACACTTTATAGTTGGTATATGAAGGATTAGCAAGATTCGTTGAGGTTTCTACATTTAAAAATAAATTTCCATCCTTAAAATCATCCCTACTCCCAAGTGAGTTTGTAAATGAGGATGTTTTCGAAGAAGGCCAAAAAAATTTTTTGAAGGTAGGGATTCAATAGTGTATTCATGAGACTTTGCAAGGTATATGGGCCATTGCAAAGTCCAAAAGGAAATACGAAGAATTCATAATGCCTTCACGAGTCCAGAAAGAATTCTTTGGAATATCTACTTCATTCATCCTTATCTAGTGATAGTTGGAGAAAAGATCTAATTTAGTGAAGAAACATGCTCCTTGGAGTTCATCGAACAGATCACCAATGATAGGAATGGGAAAATTGTCCTTAATAGTCAATTTATTAAGGAAGAAACAATATGGACATATGCACCGCAAACCTTGTTTTTTCAAGACCATCACAACATGGGATGAATATGGGATGGTACTTAGGTGAATGACCCCTTCCTCCAACAATTTCTGTATTTTTTATTTTATTTCATTTTTTTGATAAAATGGATACATTTATGGGCATACATTGGGGGTTTGACTGCCAGGAAAGAGAGTGATGAATTGATCATGCTCACCTCAGGGAGGGAGGTAAGTATGTGGGAATCTCAACGACCCTATGGTACTTTTCCAAGACCAATTGCAGATCATGATGGACTGCTGGAGATGATGGATCACCGACTTGGATAGAATTAAGTTGATAAATCACACCATGGTGGCCCTTATTCAAGAGTTTCTCATTCTTGTGAGAATTGATAATTTCTGGAGAGTCGACTTGTAGGCCTTGGAGGGTATAGATGTGATAATATTGAGTAAATATCATATATAACTCATGATAATCCATGGTAATTGGTCACGGAGTGAGAAGCCATACAAACCCCAAGAAAATATCACAACCTCCCATGGCGATGGAAAACATGTGAGTCTTCAGGTGATAGTTTCCCATTTGAAGTTTGGCATTCTCACATCGGCCCCCACATTTCATTGTACTACCATTAGCTATGAGGATTTGAAAATTCGAAACTAGGAAAAAAAGCAGTTGACATTCTCAGCAACCCTATGATGAATAAAATTATGGGTGCTAACACTTTCAATCAACACCACGGCCGGCCTATGTTTGATGTAGCCTTTGATTTTTAAGGTATGTGGAGAAAATATACCCATGAGGCAAAATAGAGATATGATAGGTTCCTCCAGTTCCGCATGCAATGTGACATGATTGGGGATGGGGAAATTTAGCCGTGTTTCCTCTATTTCAGTGGCATCACTTTTTAGGTTGTCCTTTGTGGAGGTGGATTTTGAACCATCAATTTGGAGGAAATTGTTTTCATGACATTTATGTCCCGATGAATACTTTTCATCACAGTAATAGTGAAGGCCTTACTTCCTTCATTCAACCATTTCTTCTGGAGATACCTGCAGATTTTAACATTGTACAATTATTTACTGCAAACAAATTTTTAGTAAAAGAACATAAAAGATACAATGGAAAATACACATATTACACAAATATTTTTCACTTGGAAACCCAAACTGGGAAAACCATCATATTCTATATTCATTCACCATCATACATTGTTTACAATACAATATACATATAGGATTTGGTGACATCCAAAATCTTAACCCAATGACCTTGATTAGTCAACAACCCTAATTCCTTCACCGAAAATAGAAAACCATCGATAAAAACCATGTTTCGAAAAATTGCCCAACAATGGACATGAAAATCAAGGCGACATGAAAAATAAGGAAAAAAGGTGACATGTTTCCCAAGGAGAAAAAAAAATTTCAGGGGCGCTTCCCCCGAAGGGGTGGCCTAGCAGACCCCCCCCTCAAACCCCCCTGCACGCTCGGTGCAATGTAGCAGACACTTAGGCTAGTCGTGCAACGAATATAACACATGCCCAACATTCTCCCACTTGTTGTTTTCTTTGCATACATGGGGTTACAGGGTTACATAGTCAACAATACAGGGAAACAATGCCGATAGATCCTCTACACTAAGAGAACTTCTCAATGCTCACAGATTTTGTTAATGAATCTGCAACATTCTTCAAAGTCTCCACCTTCATCAACAACACTTTCTTTTCTTCAACCATGTCTCTCACAAAGTGATATTGAACATCAATATGCTTTGTCTTTGAATGATAAGTCAGGTTCTTCGCCAGAAAAATTCCACTCTGAATATCACAATCTATCCTTACAACTTGTTGTAAGAAGAATCTAGAGGAATATCCTTCTAGAAGTGGAAGATTCTATTAGGTCTTCTTACATTTGACTTATTCTCCCTTATTGATAAGCCTTCTTAATATTGGCCTTTATTACATGGAAATATATTATCCTACCTACATGAGGTGTTAGGGAGGTTAGGTCCCTAACATCTCCTCCCCCTTAAAAAAATCCTTGTCCTCAAGGCTTGAGATGAGGAAATTGTTGCAGAATGGTAGTCGATTACCAATTGGCATCTGCTAGAGTGGTATCTTTACACTGGACTAATACTTCCTCAATCGTGCGCTGATGTAGACAATGCTCACACTGGTCCAAAATTTATTGTGGTTGCAACCAGATGGAGCCTTCTTCATCCAACTTGGGAAGGTTGGTTTGAGTTTGGCACTTAGTTCCAATAACCTTTGTTAAGTAGGAGACATGAAAAACATGATGGATCTTAGAATGATTGGGCAAAGCTAACTGATAGGACACTTGTCCCTCATTCTTGAGAACGGTATAAGGACCATCAAATTTGGGTGTACATTTATAACAATGGTCAGCCTTGAGGGAAGTTTTCTTATAAGGTTGTAGTCGAAGAAAAACCTGGTCTCCTTCAGCAAATTAATGTTCCAAGCGACCTTGATATTTTTGTTGCTTCATGCGATTATGGGCCATGACCAAATTCTCTTTGAGTGTACGGAGAATAGCCTATTTAACTGTAAGTGTTTGGCCAACTGCTTGGACCTTCAAGACACTTGGAATGTATGAGAGAACTGAAGGTGGATTTTGTCCATATATTTCTTCAAAAGGAGTCACGCAGGTAGTTGTATGGTAAGAAGTGTTGTACCACCATTCAACTAGTGGTAACCATTGAGCCCACTGATTTTTCCTTTTTGATGAAAAACACCTCAAATATGTTTCCAAGAACTTGTTGAAAAATTCAGTTTGACCATTATTCTGGGTATGATAAGTTGTGTTGAGATGCAATTGGGTGCCCTATAGCCTGAACAATTCTTGCCAAAAATTGTTGGTGAAAGTGGGGTCTCAATCATAAACAATAGAATGAGGCATGCCATGAAGCTTGAAGACCTGGTCCATGAAAAGTTGAGCCACATTGGAGGCAGTAAATGGGTGTTGAAGAGCACAAAAATGAGCATACTTGGAAAGACAATCAACAACCACCATGATGACTAATTTATTTCCCGATTTAGGCAATCCCACAATGAAATCCATAGAGATATCCCTCCAAATAGTAGGTGGAATCGAAATAGGTTTTAGTGTTCCAGGATATTTGACTCTTTCACCCTTGTGGTGTTTAAAAACATCACAATATTCCATAAAATTGTGAACATCCTATTTCATACCATCCCAGAAAAAAGAACGTTTGACTCGATCATAGGTTTTGGTAAACCTGGAGTGCCTAGTTGTGGGTGTAGCATGAAGCTCAGAAAGTACCATGGATTTAAGTTGTGATTGTTTACTTAAATACAAACAATCTTTGTATCAAAGCTCATCATTGTGCCAAGAGTACCCTGGGGAAACTGGAGAATTGGCCTGCAAATGTTGGATCAGATGCAAAATTTTGGGATCTTGTAGTCATTCCTAGTGAACAACTTGGTGCCAATGTGGTACAATGAAGGAGAGGGAAAAAAGGGACCCTTCATCTTCATATTTTATTGAAAGTGCATCAACAACCGCATTATTTTTTCCTTTCTTATAAATGATCTCATAATCATATCCAAAGATCTTAGTCACCCATTTTTGTTGCTCCGTGGAGGAAGGGCATTGTTCTAGAAAATACTTGAGGCTTTGATGATCTGTCTTAATTTGGAAGCGTTACCGCAATAGATAAGGGCACCAAATATCCACTGCATGAATAATATGCAACATTTCCTTTTCATAGATTTATTGGCCCAAATGTCGCTCTGACAGTTGTTTGTTGGTAAAGGATAAAGGTCAACTATGTTGCATAAGGATTGCTCCAATTCCTCTCTTGGAAGAATCACATTCGAGGAAAAAGGTGTTTGTGAAATCAGGAAGGGCCAAGACTGGAGTGGTGCACAAGGTCACCTTCAAGGTTTGAAAGTCTTGATCATCCATTGGATTCCAAGTGAAACAATTATTTTTAAGGAACGCAGTGAGAGGTGTCGTAATCTTTCCATAATTCTTAACAAACTTGCAATAATAGCATGTTTAACCCATAAATCCACACAATATTTTGAGAGCCTTTGGGTGAGGCCAATCTTGCATAACTTCAATATTCTTAGGATCCACCCTGACACATGTCGTGCAAACAATATGACCCAAGTACTTGACTTCCAAGGTGCCAAAATCACATTTAGATTGTTGAGGAAAAGTTGGTGTTGAGAGAGTAGATGTAGAACTCGATCCACATGAGAAAGATAGGTTGTCCAGGTTTTACTATAGATGAGGATATCATCAAAGAAAAATAAGATAAAATGACAGAGAAAAGGAGGGAAGACATGATTCATGAGGATTTGGAAAGTGGAGGGAGCATTACAAAAACCAAAGGGAATGACCAAAAACTTGTAGTGGCCCTCATGAGTTTTAAATGTAGTATTAGGAATGTTTGCCTCGTTCATACGTATTTTGTGGTAATCAGAATGAAGATCAAGTTTAGTAAAGAACTAGGCACCACTCAATTCATCCAAGAGGTCATCAATGATAAGAATGAGAAATTTGTCTTTGATGGTGAGTTTTTGAGGGCGCAGAAGTCAGGACACATGTGGAAAGATCCTTCTTTCTTAAGGACCATGACCACAGGATAAGAGTAAGGGATCATACTAGGATGGATAAAACCTGCGGTTAGTAATTATTGAACAATTTTCTCAATTTAATTTTTCTAGGAAAAGGAATGACGATAAGGACAAACATTGAGAGGAAGGTTGCCAGGGAAAAGGAGAATGGAATGATCATGAACACCACGGGAAGGAGGAAGTCCCTGGGGAGTGGAAAAAATAAATTCATGTTTAGAGAGGATGGATTGGAGGTCCTGCGGTACAGAGGGTGTCTCAGTGGCATGAATGGCATGGAGTTGTTCAATAATTCCAGAATGACCTTTTTTTAGGAGCTTTTCCATGCGATGGGAACTGATGATATCCGGGAAATTGGCATTGATGCCTTAGAACATATATTGTTATCCTTCCTGGTTCAATTGCATGGTTAATTCTTTAAAATCCATGAGAATGGGACCTAGAGTCCTTAGCCATTCTGCACCCAACACAATGTCACAACCACCCATGTCGATAGAAAACATATGATATTTCATGTGGTAGTGACCAATTTGGATACGCACATTTTCAAAACACCCCCATATTTCATGGACCCACCATTGGAAATCATGATTTGAAATTTATTGAATGCAAAGATATAGCAATTAGTTTCTTGGGAAATGCAGTGATGAACAAAATTATGGGTGCTTCCACTATCAACAAGGATGATGAACTTTCGATGCTTAATGTAACCAATTATATTTAGTATTTGAGGAGCAGAGAACCCAGTGAGAGCATTCATGGAAATGACCAGTTCAACTTCAGGAGGGTCGGAGGGTGGGGTCATGTCAGTGGGTTTAGGTGACTCAGCCATAGGGGGGCCATGACATCATCTTCTGAAACATCCTTGGAGATGGCCATAAAAATATTTTTTTCCTTACACTTGTGCCTGGGAAAATATTTTTCATCACAATTATAACAAAGGCCTTTGAGTTGGCATTCAACCATTTCTTCCCTAGTCAATTTCTAGATATTTAGTGGAGTGGAAGGAGGAGTGGGAGTGACTAGTTTAGGGAGAGGAATAAAGGAGGGTTTTTGGGTTTGAGATGAGACAACATGTTGTGCTTCCTTATCTATTTTAGTATATTCCACCCAAATCCAATGCCAATCCATGAGGACATGGGCACAAATCTCATCCTTGAGGCCATTGATAAAACATTCTCATAAAAAAACATCAGACATGCCCTATGTACGGAAATCCAATCGCTCAAAAGTGTCTATAAAGTCTTCCACTGTGCCATATTGTTTCAACTTTGTCAAACGACCTTAATGGTTGGTGCTAGTGTCAAAGAATTCATAAATCTCTTCCACAAATTATGTCCAAACCACATACCCTAGGCGTGAATTTTTTCTCCATTGCCATCATTGCCAACGTTCTTGATTTATATGGAGAAAACCATATCGAAGTTTTGCCAACTCATTTGTAATTCCATACAAATAGAAATAATTTTCCATTTGAGTTACCCATCCAGTGGGATCTGAGCCATCAAATTTGTTCACATCCACACGCGGAAGGCGTAGGTCATACTGAAAGTGATGGGGTTGAAAAGTATAGGAATTAGAGGAAGTTTCACCTTCGGAGTGAAAAGGTGGGTCAGAGGAGGGAAGATCTGTAGCGATATTCAACTTGGCAGATCACAGTAGTGAAGGATGCAAGCTAGGTAGCAAGGTCATGTTTGATGTTTTCCATTTTGGCGTCTATGGAGGAATGAATGTTTTTATTGATGGTGGAAAAATTGGAATCTATGAAGGAATACATGTTTTTATTTATGGTGGAAAAACTGGCACCGAGTTTCCTCACTTCCTATTAGGTCTCTGTGAAATTAGAGGACAATGAATTGAAGCGAGCTTCCAAGTCTTGGCTATGGGTGTGGGCCATGATGAAGAGGAAATATGAAAAGGAACGGGTGGGACAACACAAAAAATGGATTATGGGTGAAGTGTGTTAGCATCAGAAGTCACTCCTAGATTACAGAAGGAGCAAAGCCTAATGCCCATNAAACTCAATACAATATCGTTTTAACTCAGAATTCTAGACTAAGGCTATTCATGGACATGTGAGGTATTAATCTAACTTCAGTTAGTAGGTTGCAGTAAAGGTGAGCAGAAGGAAGAAATCTGTGAGAAAGTGCAAAGGTCTTCTGTGAGCATCAAGATTTCAATGGCCTGAAGAGGAAGAATTTAAACACAAGAACATTGAAAGAAATCATGACAGCATTATAATAAACATTATATAACACTGTCACAATGCTTCATGTGACTCATCCAATCATAAACTCTTTCATCATTAGATGGAAACTAGATGGAATAAGAAGTTGACTGTCATTAGACAAGAAATTTCACATATAGATACATAACCAGTGAAAATCAGTGCTTCATTAAAACTATACAATAGGGAGCTTAGCTCTACCAACGATGGATACCCAAATGGAAAAAATGCCTTCATATGCTTGGAGCCAAACCCAGTAGAAACCTCAAGTTACTACATTGAAGGAATTATGTCTGCATGTTTACTGGTAGACTGTGCATGTAGTCTCTGGACCCTTGTGCACTTTGGTCAGATGCCACCGTGTTCTAGAACGGGCCTACAAGAATTTGAAAAGTTGACAGTCCTCTCCTGGACATTCCATTTATGGTGGAAATGATGTCCACCCACCACCAACCGTTTCAATAACTGCTTCCTTGGGATCAGAAATGGCCCCAATCAAC
>JASDQU010589633.1:68185-99280 GCA_032191745.1 Picea mariana
AACGACACTTGCACGATCCCCTCCTTCTCAGCTGCTCCATTCTTAACCAACTTGGTCCCTCCCCCTGTCATGCCATCCCCTGGAGCCACCTTTCCCCTGTTGTCATGTGTCATCTATCCATCTCCCCTCTACTGGTCCACATGGTCCTTCTCCCATCGCATCATCCACTCATTGCCTGCCATGTGTCCCGCTCTTTCCATGTCAGTCTCTCGCTGAGAGCAAGCCCATTATATCTCATCTACTGCCCCCTCCGCCTGTTGTCTTCCGCCATGTGTCTACCCTGTCACATCCCTCACACCTAATCACCTCTCATTTCCACCCTCATAGTCTCCACGCCACCGCTCCCATTATGCGCCCCATCCTCCACGCGGGCCTCCACGTCTGTTCATCAAGCCATTCAGTCACTCCAGGTGGCAGCGCGAGGAGTCTTCCACATCTCAAGGGTGTCGAGTTGGTCGGGCCATCCCCAATCCCAATGAAGCAGTTATTGCGGCGGTTGGTGGTGGTTAGACATCGCCTCCACCATAATGGGAAGGTCCGGCTACGAATTAAAGGCACGTCGATTCACCCATGAAGTTGTCAGGAGTGGGATTACGTCCGCCGTAAGTTGCACGATCATTCAAAGACTGCATTTTTGGTGTTGACTGTCAGAAGCCATGTAGACGCAAAGCTTTTAATGCAGCGTCTCGATTTTGTTGTTGTTGTTGTTCTGGGTATTTATAGGCGTTTTCGCCATTTTGGTATCTATCGATGGTTGAGTAGAGCTCCCGGGTGGTAATTTTTTATGAAGCACTGTTATTCTGGTTATGCATGAACTTTGGAGATTTCTTGCCTTATGAATGTCAGCTTCTTTTACATCTCTGTGTAAACTATGTTAGAGTAACTCAGAATTGGAGGTTCCAGTCGAGCTGTAGCCATTATAGGATGATGTTGTAATGGATCACTGTAATGGTTGCGTCGTCTCTAATCAGTTCTTGTGTTTTTCCCAGCACTGAGTGACTTGGAATTGGAAGGTCCAGTCAAGTCCCCCTTTCAGCTTCTTGAGACCCTGAGCCAAGAAGGTCTTGTTTTCAGAGTCTTTCTTCTGCGAACTGTTGTAAGCCTATCACCCAAAGCTGTTTGTCCATCCTCCTTCCAAGTCCTCCACCTACCCACCTTTTTAAATCAACTCACTGGATGACGTTAGGATTCCAGACCTCCTTTGTTTCTTACGTACCAGATACAGTCTCTGGTTAGAGTAATACCCCTCGAGTCTTTATCTCCATTCGATCACCCCTTTAAAAACAATCGTGACATTAAACTGATGGGCGTCGGGCTCTTCTCCCGCAAGCAATCCAGGAGTGACTTCTGACGCTAACACCCCTTATTCACAAACGTCGAAAGCCTCTATGGGAATAAAGCAGGGTCACGGTCCACGGTCACCTGAGAAATTAGAAGAGATAAGCAGAAGGGGGCCTAAAGGTGTTGTGTCCAGTTGCCGAAAGCATCGTCACGATTTCCAGATACCGTCAGAAGCGATTTCGCTCCTGGTTTTCGCTTGAAGTAAATAAAGATAAGAAAGAGTAGTTGAAGCCTCCTTTCATTCATTAAATGAGGGAATGGAGAGTCTGGCAAGACGTACGCTCGCAGAGGTCCTATGTACCGATTTTCTCAGAGAGGCCATGCCGAGGTCCTCAGCTCGACGAAGAAGTATGCGCATGCTAGCCGAGCGCTTAATGGCTCAGCTACCCTCCTTACAGGAGCCATGCATAGTTAAGGTGACATTTAAAGAAAGATATCGGTGCGAGTTTGGTTGAAGGGACACCAAGCCTCAGGGTGACTAGGGACGCCTCTGTGAGGAAAATTTTCTGGAGTATATAGACTCAGTCTTTGTATTTTGTAGAGATGGATGGTTGAGCAGAGCTCCCAGTTGTAAAATCTTTAATGAAGAATTGTTCTTTGATTTTCGTGGACTCTAGAGACTTCTTGCCCGATGAATGTCAGTTTTCTTTCGCGTCTTTGTTTATACTGTATTAAAGCAGCTCGAAATTGGAGGATCCAGTCGATCTTTGACTATTATAGGATGATGTATGTTGGATCACTGTAATGGTTATGTTGCTTTAGACAGCCCCTGTAAGTTTCTCAGCATTGAATGACTTGGAATTGGAGGATCCAGTCAAGTCTTCCCTTCAATTTCTTGAAACTCTGAATCGAGCGGATCTTGCATTCAGATTTTTTCCTCCACGAACCACCGAAAGGCCTGCTGCCTGAGGTAGTTTGTTCATTCTCCTCCCAAGTCTTCCACCTTCTCATTTTTTAATCAACTCACTGACTGAAGTTGGGTCAAGACCTATTTTTTTTCTTCTTATCAGACATGGTTCCTAATTGGAAGCGATACCTGTTCGAGTCTCTACCCATTTGATCACCCATTCATCAAACCGTGACATTAAAAAATGATGGGCGTTGGGCTCTTCTCCTGCAAGCAATCCAGGAGTGACTTCTAGCGCTAACAAGGAGAAAGATTAACTTTTGAGGTGCACCAAATAGTTGTGAGGGTGGCAGTGGTCAATCAATGGCATTTTAAATATAGGGAACCATATGTCATTCTTCTATTTTTGGGAACTTACTTCCATTTCGTATATTGGGCACGATGTGCCATTTTGTAAAAAATGTATAGTTGAGATGATTTTGAATACACACACACATTTTATGGCATGTGTTTTATGAATTGGAGTGTTTGTTTATTTGATGTTGAGGAATGATTGTGATGATGTCTATGATGATGGTGATGATTTACCCCTATGATGATGATGGTCATCATAATTTTGTTTCATATAAAATTATTATATAATTATGTTTGGGATTAAAAAATCTATTAAGCTTTGTAAAATATTCTAACTTGTGACAAGATCACATGACACACTCACGCCAAAGATACTCTACTACTCAAAATTATCACAACAAGTCATTTCCTACCAAAGTCCAAGTACTTTCATAGTTAAACAAGTGAAATATATGTTTCATGATCTACTATATAGTTCCATGGAGTCTACTTTTGCAAAAAATAAATATGACATAATGGGGACCAACACTTCTCATCTTTAACACAATGGGGACCATGCTCATTAGAGGTAATTATTTTTCCATGCATATGATTTTGGTCCATTCTATACATGTTCCAAGTTTTGGTGCACAATAATAGTTTTCTTAGTAAACCTTAATGCTTATTACATTGTCCTTCTGCATAATTTACCATGGATCCATGCTAATGAACTAATATTCCATAAAAATGACATGAGAGCCACTAATATTTATAATAAAAATATTATAAATATATATTTAGGTTGGTTCATTCACTACCAGGTCACTCGTACCACCACCATTTCATTCACCACCGCTACCAACATTCCCCCCATCATTTGTCTCTGACTATAGGGAAAGTTTGGTCCTTTTCCACCCTTAACACTTTGTAATTTTCGATAGGATACAACATGCACATCTCAAATATATGTCAAATATCAAACTAAATAAATTCTAAATCATTACTTATATTTTCCTTCATTATAAATAGGAATTTTCTTTCATGAATTCAATAATGTTAAATATGAGAACAAATTGATGGATGTTTTCCTAAGTAGGTGACAAGAAATGAGTACGATATGGAATAGCTAAATGTTCAGTGTTTCATGTTTTAAATTTTATATTACCTGGTCGCTTCTCTTCCACATTGCAAATGCAATCCATGAGAGGACCAGACTACATAAATCTCCTCTTATTTTCAAGGTAGGGAGGGACACATGAACAATGAAGAGCATATGATCATGTATGACAAAGGGGAATGCGAGCACCTTTTCCACATTTATTAGTGTCACTGAATTTGCATAGATTTGAACAATATTAAGCTCAATTTCAATAACTTTGAATGAATTTGAGGTATTAAAATAGTCTAAATGTGTGTTTTTCCAAAGAATCTATTGAAATTCAAATTCAAAAGCTTGTATTTTCAAATTGTTGTTGCTTAATGGAAATGTTGATTGGTGGCCATGCAAGCATGTGAAAAATATTAAGGGTGTTTGCAAGAATATGGTGGACAAAAAAGTGGCAACAGGGTGAGCACGAACATGCTCACATAGGAATGTGTGCACGTTCTTAAGAGCAAACATATGTTCTTGATGTGACAGACTCAACAATCCCCAAACCTCCATTGAGGAAGCCAATTCAGCCCCTCGGTAGGAATGTGCACACACTCTAGGAACACTTGTGTGTTCCTTTATTCCATTTTTTAAAATGGGTCGCGGTCAATCTATTTCACCAATAGACCAACCATGTTGCACGTTTTCAAGGGATATTCAGAAAATTGTTTCCCTCACTTTGCTGACATGGTGTCCACACCCTCCTAATATCATCTCTAATGTGTGCATGTTCTTAAGAACACATATACATTATTTATGTGACAATATAAAGAATCCCCAAACCACCATTGAGGATGCTAAGTCATCCCCTCGGTAGGAACGTACATGTGATCTAGGAACACTTGCATGTTCCTCTATTACATTTTTTAAAAGGGGCCATGGATGGTTTATTTTATCGATAGACCAGCCACACTGTGCATTTTCAAGAAATATTGAGAAAATTGTTTCCCTTACTTTGTTGACATGATGTCCACACTCTCCTGACGTTGTCTCCAATTGATTCCAAGTATGTATTTGGATACAATTTTATTTTCTTTAATTTCCTAATCTATTTAAATGTTTAAAAAATGAACCTAGATTATATTTTCCATTACTAAATTACAACAAACTTAATTAACATGGAGCTTCAAGAAAACCAAAACCTGACACCACCACATGAAGGCACAACAAACCCCAACCCACAACTGAAAAAATGTAAACATGGAAATTGATGAAGGGTCGAGGTCTCTTAGAAATCTTTTTTAATACTTATGGAGTACTAGAGATCCCTCAAGATTGTCAATAGTTAGTTCTGTAGACACCATTGTGTCTTCCATTGCAAGTGACCAAGGCCAATTAAGTAATATTTTTTATTACATGGATTGAATGTTTGAATATTATAGGATTGGGCTAGATAAAAACCAAAATAAAGACCTAAACATTGCAAAAACCAATTGATTACATTGTTCATTTATCCTAGAATCATAGTACAACCATCAGTCACAAAGAGACACATTTTTATTGATTGGTTCACCTACCAATCATTTTTAGAGAATTGGATGGATAGGTGGTTTATGGTTTTTGAAAAACCTCCTTGCAATAGTATGGAGGTGCATCTATGTTTCCTTAGAAAATTATGGGTAGAGTTTATGTTAGGTCTCCATGTCAACTACTTTGACATTGGTGAGTTCTAGCAGGTGGGTCGTGGGTCCGCATATGATAGATTAAATGCTAGGTGTGATCCAGTGCTAGCTCCTCATCCTCTCAGGTGAAGGCCTAACCCCCATGTTCAACATCCTCCCATCGCAAAAGCTATCTTCTAGACATAGACAAACATATCCACCTTTACTCGGATCCTGGTGCAACACGACAATTTTATAGCATTATCCCAACAGTATCTACCTACAAGTGATGTTAGGAGAGGGGTTGCTCCTTCAAGCCTTGCAGTAGAGTCCTTCTAGAAGAGGAAACATGAACATACTAGGCATTCATGTGACCCTCGTAGATTCTCAAGTTACGGGAAGACTTTTTATGGGCTGATGAAGGCTACTAGATAGGATATTTTCATGAAGGAGGTTAGTATATTAACCATATTTATGTTCTTCATTGAGGTGTATTTTTTCTATATCTAATTATATGATGTTTGCAGTTGCTATGCTCGAATAGAAAACCCTAAATGTCTGTAGATGCATCAGTGCCAGTTTCCACCATTGATATAATTAACAACAACCTTGTCATTTGGTGTACTATATGCTCAAGTATGTGGTACCTTTGATAAATTCACCATAGTCCTCTGCTTATTCTCTGGTAACCTTATTAATCTGCTACTATTTTGCTACATTTTTATGATAGTTGTTGTGTTTCTGCAAGATGTCTATGAGAAATCAAACATAATGTTGTTGTGTTTCTACAAGTTGCGATATCATGCAGTGATGAACTATTTCCACCTGGGATAGAAAGATCACCCCATTCATAGGTATCATGTGTCAAGTTAAATCTTGTTTAAATGTGAAATTTGTTATATTGTTTTTGTTTAATTTTACATTTTTGTACTAATAAAATTTTTATAGATATGTATGTAGTTTGGTTCATTCACTACCAGTTCCTCTGTACCACCATCATTCCATTCACCACCATAATTGACATTCCCCCCATCACTTTTCCCTGGCTACATGGTAACTTCAGTCCTTGGCCACCATGCCTCAGCTCTTGAGATACCACTTTATTCCCTAATGGTTTTACCATCTCTCATAAAACCTATAGGTGTTTATCACTTCCCACCCCACCAACTTTTACATCCCATCCTTCCACAATTTTTTCACCTATATGCGACCCATTAGTTCTCCCTTTTGCAACCTAAACTATTTCGTCCACTGGGGTTGCACCACTACACTCTCAACATTCCCCCATCCATCATTTGATGTAGATAACATAGTCCATGCTGCAATATATGTTTCATCGGAGCATATTGTACAACCAAGTGCTCCACTTGCTAGCGACTCTTTGTCATTGGCCAATTTATTCACTGTGAGATCATTCATTAATGTTTTCTTTTATGTATTGTCAATATAGTTGATTTTATTCCTTTTTGTCTAAATTTTATACTTTGATTCTTGTAAGTGTTGTAGGGTGGCATAGATGAGATATTAGGGTTGCATAGGAGGGAAACATCCTCATGATTTTCAGTATCATTTGCGATGAGTTTTTTGTCTATTGAATGACATAGTATCATTTTGTAAATATGTTAATTCATTATGGAAAAAGGCTTGTAAGAATGTTGTTTCTTTGTCTAGTCTCCAATGAGATGAACCACACCCAGGAAAAAAACGATTTGACGTCCTTCTTCAAGTAAGAGGAAAACTTTAGATTAACTTATGAGGTGCACCTAATAGTTGCGAGGGTGACAATGGTCAATCAATGACATTTTGTATCTAGGGAACCATATGTCATTCTTTTATGTTTGGGAAATTTCTTCCATTTTGTATATTGGGCACAATGTGCCATTTTGTAAAAAATGTACAGTTGAGATGATTTTGAACACACACACACACACACACATTTTATGGTATGTGTTCTATGAATTGGAGTGTTTGTTTATTTGATGTTGAGGAATGATTATGATGATGGTCTATGATGATGATGATGATGACGATGGTGATGATGGTGATGATTTACCCCTGTTGGACAGACAGTCTTGAAAACAATTTTTGCAGTAGTATATGGAAAAGTGTGAAGAAGAAGGAAAGTGCATAGAAGGAGGAAAGTGTGCAAAAGGAAGATAGCACGCAACTTGAAGAATAAAGCCAAAAAAAAAAATAAAGGAAATAAATCATAACAAGAGAATGACAGCTTGACATTATAGAAATAGAAGAATAACATAAAAGAAGCATGAATATTGAAAAGTAGAAGAAAGGCATCGAACAACTAGTTAACCGAGCTGGCAATGCATTGTAATGGGATATTTTTGGGATGAATAGATTAGGGTTTTCATCCCTAGATTTTGGTATAAATATGTAACGGGTGCATAGATTAGGGGTTCGTCGTCATTGTTTTTTTAACTGTTGTGGGTTTATCTAAGTACTATTTTGATGAATTTTGGTTACAATAGATTAGGTTATGCTATAGTCTGGGAATTGTTTATGGATACTGAGTTCCAAATTTATTGAATGTAGAAGTCAAAGGTTGAGAAGGATGAATAAAGGAATAACAAATATATGTTACAGAATCTCATCTTGTCTGTGTTTATGTGTTTGATTATGAATACTCTTTGAATGCATCGTAGAATAGCTTTGTAGTGTAGTTAAGTATGGTGCAATGATTCATGACTGTGACAATAACAGGTCTATACAGTAATCTGGGAAATGATAAGTACGGGAATTTGAATCATGATTAAGTTAATAACTAAACATAACAAAGTTGTGCACACAACATAATAATGAAGAATGAACTGGATGTTTACCTCCCATTCCCTTACTACTGTAGAAGCCTAGTTCTTGTAGTCCCCATATATAACTCAGATGAGACTTCATCTACACAAGAATGTGATGCTGAAAGGGTCAGTGTCTGGTGGGTTTTATTGGTCTTAGATAATATGAACCTTGGGTCTTACAACTCGCGCACAGAACAATGCTAATAACCCCTATGATGATGATGATGATGATGATTTTTTTTATATCAAATTATTTAATAATTATGCTTGGGATTAAAAACTCTATTAAGCTTGGTAAAATATTCCAACTTGTGAAAAGATCATGTGACACACTCACACCAAAGCTACTCAACTGCTCAAAATTATCACAAGTCATTTCCTACCAAAGTCCAAGTGCTTTCATACTTAAGAAGGTGAAATATAAGTTTCATGATCTACTGCATAGTTCCATGGTGTCTAATTCTTCAACAAATAAATATGGCATAATGGGGACCAACACTTCTCATATTTAACAAAATGGTGACCATGCTCATTAGAGGTAATTATTTGTCCATGCATATGATTTTGGTCCATTATATACATGTTCCAAGTTTTATTCCACAATAATAATGTTATGAGTAAAACTTAATGCTCATTACATTGTCCTTATGCATAATTTACCATTGATCCATGCTAATGAACTAATATTCCATAAAAATGAAATGAGAGACAGTAATATTTATAACAAAAATGTTATAAATATATATGCAGGTTGTTTCATTCACCACCAAGTAACTCGTATCACCACCATTTCATTCACCACATCTACTGAAATTCCCCCAATCATTTGTCTCTAGATACAGGGCAAGTCTGGTCCTTGGCCACCCTACCCCAACTCTTGGAATACCACTTCCCACCCCAAGATTTTTACCAGCCCTCATAAAAATTGTGGGGGTTTATCGTCTCCCACCCCCACCACCTTTTTGCATCCCATCCGTTCACAGTGGATGCACCCTTATTCCATCCACTAGTCATCCATATTACATCCTAGACCATTTCATCCACTGAATTTGCAGCACTAGAATATAACACATCACCCCATCCATCATCTAATGTGGATAACATATTCCATGCCACATCAATGTTTCCTTGGAGTAGCTTGTACAATCGAGTGCTCCACCTATTAGAGACTCTTTGTCATTTCCTAAGTTATTCATGGTGAGATCATTCTTTGATGAGTTTTTTATGTATCATGAATGGAATTGATTTTATTCATTTTTTTTTAAATTTTGTGCTTTGATTCTTGTAACTATTGCAGGGTGGCATAACTAAGAGATTAGGGACATTGAAGAGGGGAACACCCGTGCGATTGTCAATATCATCTGCGATGGGTTTTCTTATCTCGAATTATAAAGTATCATTTTGTAACTTTGTTAATTAATTGTGGAAAAAACTTATAAAAATGTTGTTACTTTGTCTAGTCTTTGGAGATATGAACCACCCAGGAGAAAGATCGAATTTCTATATGCACCTAATAGTTGTGCGAGTGGAAATGGTCAATGAGTTACCAATGAGTGTCATTTTGTATCTAGGGAACCATATGTCATTCTTCTATATTTGGGCACTTGCAACCATTTTGTATATTGGGTACAATGTGCCATCTCGTAAAACATATATAGTCAAAAAAAAATTGAATACACACACAGACACATACATACATACATTTCATGGCATGCATTTTATGAATTAGTGTGTTTGTTTATTTGATGTTGATGAATGATTATGATGATGACCATGATGATGATGATTTACCCCTATGATAATGATGAGAATTTTCATCGTTTTACATAAAAATATTTAATGATTATGTTTGGGATTAAAAATTCTATTAAGGTAAGTAGCATGCTAGTGTTATACGAGAACAAATTAAGAGAGATGACCTGCAAAATCCCTAACCGCAAGAATGCAAAGCTAATTGCAGTTCTCTTTGGGGATAACGATTATCTCCCCTTTCAATAATTTCTCCTTGTTACTCAGTCTTTTTAGGGGTTTTTTCTTTTCTAGTGGGTGTAGTTATTTTTGACAGAGAATATATAGTGGATTACGCTTGGGACCAAATGGATGATCAACCGATCTGGTCACTTTTAACTGGTCGTCTCACTGAATCCCCACTTGTTTTGTTGTCTACAGGGGAATACTTGGGGGTTGTTGGATTTACCGGATATCTCCCCAACTCTATCGCCGCACCTAGAACCCTCCCTAACGTCAAGGATCACTCCTTGGTTCCATATCTAACATTTCCTGGTTTGGATTTCTGGCAAGAGTATGAGGCTACCCCTCTGCACCCTTTTCATCTTCCTTCCCCGAAAACATTCTTAGATTTTTTGGCTCTAGATCAAAGGATGACCAGCTGGAATACAAAAGAAAATTTTCTTCCCAAGGAACCTTTCGAGGGTTCTCATCCTTTAAACCCTCTTTTTTTGGAGCTTCCAAGGACTTATAGTTTACAAGAGGCTTGCTTAAGTTGGGAAGACCTACCACGAATTTGTTGGAATCCCCCCTCATCTAATGCGGTGATAGCTCTGGTGCGACCATTATCAGGTTTGGTTATTGGTAAGTCCTCCTCTTGGAGCCCTGGAAATTTCTTTGTTTGTCCCCATAGATCACAGTCCATTCTCCATGGAAAGGGGGAAAGGATCCATGGATATTCTCCCCTTGTTGAGAATCAGATAGAGAAGTATGATTCACAGTCCCTTGGTGCCCCTAAGGTGAGGAAAAAGGTTACCCCTCCGAAACAAAGAAAATAATTTTGCATAAAGAACGCAGTTCAGGCCCTAAATTTGGCACTAGGGGAGGACGTTATGTTTCCATAGGTGGTGGAAATGGTGGATACAACAATGGTTGGTCGTGAAAATGGGATTCGAATGGGAGTCAAAACCCTCACAAACTGGGTGGATAGCTCATGGTATAACTCTCTAAACCAACTTATGATGATAAAGACCCTAAAAAAAGGATGTTTATGCTCAGTTTAAAAAAGGCCGAGGATGCAGAGTGGGTTTTAAAATCCCCGTGGTATATTGACTCTACGTTGTTTCTGTTCAAAACATGGACACCATTCTTTGATTCCATTTGGGAAAGAGTATATGAATTGCCTATTTGGGTGCACTTTCCTGGTCTTCCCCTCGAACTTTGGACTTCGAAGGGGATTAAAAGTCTTTGGAATGCTATGTGAACTTTTTTGAATGACAAAATGTATTTTCTCTCAATAGGAAAGATGTCGGTAGCCCGCATTCTGGTCTCCCTAAATCTCAGATGGGGACTAGAGGAGGAAATAAATCTTACTTGGCGAGGAAATGTTTTTATGTAGAAGATAGACTATGAAGGAATTCCTTTTTGTTGAAAGATGTCGGTAGCCCGCATTCTGGTCTCCCTAAATCTCAGAAGGGGACTAGAGGAGGAAATAAATCTTACTTGGCGAGGAAATGTTTTTATGTAGAAGATAGACTATGAAGGAATTCCTTTTTGTTGCCGAATATTTCATAAACATGGGCATAATTCTAGTGAGTGCTTGCTCCTGATTCGTAATAAAAATAATTACCAAGGCCCATTCTTACAGAAAAAGAGGGGGGCTTCCCAGTTCATGGAGTCTTGTACAACCCCCTAACAAAAAGAAGGAAAATGGTACCAGGTTCAGTCACAGAGATTTATAAGGAATTTAGGGTTGGTATTCCCAAGTCATCAGGTGTTTCCTCATCTTCTTCATACACTGTCGCGAGCTTTGTCTGTGGTATCCAAGATAAATTTACAACATTGACATTGACTATTCAACAGGGTATCATCTCACATATTCGTATTCCGCCACGCTCCCTCCCTTATTTAAGTTATTTATTTCATTCTTTAACTTTTCTGGAAAAGCATGGAGCGGGGTTTTTGAAGAATTCCTCCTTTTCCTTGAATCGCTCAGATATCTTATTCTTTACGCCCCCTGGTCCCCTTATGAATTCTTGTTCTTTCTCCCCTGGTTTGAGTCGCTCTTACCCTTCCCTTTATAGCCCTCAACCAGGCTCTTCAAAGGACTAGGAGGAATAATTTGTGGCCTATCAGTTGAGAAGACGATCCATCCCCATCATTTGCGAAGTGAGCTAAAGATTGGAGGGTTTGGGTTTAAACCCGCCTCCCCCTTTGGGTGGCAAGGGTCAGGGACATAGATATTTTTTATCCAAAGATCAATCTAGGGATGCTATAGACATGGAATCCGAAAGAAAATTATCTATTGTTGGGGCCATTAAAGCAATGCAAACCCCGGAGGGGGTTTTTAAAATGAATTTTTTGTCTTTCAACTTTAGGGGCGTGGAGATCCCCTCAAAGAGAATCTCCCTCCATAGGATGGTGCATAAGTCCCAGATAGACATCATCCTCCTTCAAGAAACTTTGGGGAAGGAAACCTCGATCATCTCTCTGTTAGAAGGAATCCTCAGGAAATGGAAATTTATTGGTATTGATTTGAAAGGGCAGTGTTCGAGAGGATTGGTTATGGGATGCAACCACAGAAATGTCAAGATCATAAACTATTGGGGTTTTGATTCTGGCATTGGCATTGGTATTAGTCTGGAGGATATGGGTAGATGTTTCACGGTCTTGAATGTTTATGGTCCTACGCAAGATCAAATCCTCTTCTGGGAAAATCTCTTAAGAAAAACTTTTGTCAAAAATGAGGATCTCATCCTTAGAGGAGATCTAAATTTCTCACTAGGATTTATAGAATCCTCGGGCAAAGAGCATATCCAGACTCCTTATCGGATTTTTTCAACCATATTATGGAAAGAGAGGCTTTTATTGATATAGCTCCCATAAGGCTATGCCCATCCTAGAAAAATAAAAGAATAGGAGTGGACTATATATCCAAAAGAATAGATCGCTTTCTGATCTCATAAATATTATTGGAGACCGCTCTCCTCTTTAGACAATGGATTGGATCAGGAGGGGAATCAGACCATCACCCGATATTTTTGGATGTTGCAGGAAGCACTAGAAAACCATCCAACCCTTTCAAATTTAATTCAACATGGCTAAAGAAAGAGGAATTCATCTCCTTGGTCAAGAGACATTGGACCCCTATTGATCATAATGACCGAGCTACTGTCCAATTTGCCAAAAATATTAAAATCCTAAAAAGGGCCATAGTCGAATGGGCTTATGGTAAGAGACAAAAGGATGATCAGGAACTAATAAATATAAAAGAAACCCTCCAAACTATGTATGACTCAGAGGGAGGGGGTTATGCATCTCCCAAAACAAAAGAGGCTCTTTTATCCCTCGAAAATAAGAAAATACAATAATTGGAAGAAAAATAAAAATAATGGAGACTAAAAAGAAAATATTTATGGCTATAGAGGGGGGATGAGAATACAAAATTATTTCAGGCCTATGCAAAAGGGAGGAAAATGGTGAATACTATCTAGATTCTCAATGACATTGATGGCAGGACTATCTCTTCTTTCGAGGGCCTGGTTCAGATGGGGTCCAGGCATTTCTAGAATTTATTTAAATCAAATGGAAGAGGTTCACTCAATTCCATAGTTCTCCTAGCTCTCTACTTCCCTAGGTTTGTGGATGAGGAGGATAATAGGGTTCTTATGGAAGAGGTCACTGAATATGAACTAAAAGAAGTTCTCCACAATTTTCAAAAAGATAAGAGCCCTGGCCCAGATGGTTGGACCACAAATTTCTTTGTAGGACTTTATGATATTATTGGAAATGATATACTCAAAGTGGTGGAGGAATCACACATAAATGGTCACATCCATGCACCATTAAATTCCACTTTTATAGCTCTCATTCCTAATAAGGACGACCCGCAGTCACTTGAATATTTTATACCCACCTCATTGTGCAACAACATCTACAAAGTGGTGTCAAAAGTTATCAGCAGAAGAATTAAGGCCATCCTCTCGAAATCTGTCTCCTAGGAGAAATTTGGTTTCTTGGAAGGAAGACAAATCCATGAAGCAATAAGGGTGGCTCAAGAGGCTTTACATAGTATAAAATATCTAAAATTGAAGGGGGTTATGATCAATATCGATCTATCAAAATCCTATGATAGGGTCAGTTAGCTCTATATAAGGATGCTTCTAACACATTTGGGGTTCGATCTTTCCTTTATAAATTGGATCATGAGATGCATTTCGATAGTCTAATTTGCAATACTCATTAATGGGGAAACCTCATCTTTCTTTCCAGTCAAATGAGGTTTAAGGCAAGGTTGTCCTCTTTCCCCTTTACTCTTCCTTTTGGTGGCAGAGGGCTTAATCGGGGCTATAGGAGAAGCAAAATCTAGAGGGGAATTCCACGATATATCCATCTCTCCTACTTTAAAGGTACCCCATCTCCTCTTTGTGGATGATGTCTTGATTTTATGCACTCGATTAAGGGGAGATGCAAAGAAATTAAGATCAATATTAGACCTATTTGGGAGGGCAATTGGAATGCAGATCAATGCAAAAAATTCCACTCTCTCAGTTCATCTCATGGAGGAAGTGGAAACTACTTGTTATAAGGATCTCTTTCCTTTTAATCTATTTCCTTTTGATGAAGGTATAAAGTATTTGGGGTTTCATTTAAAACCAAATAACTATAAAAAGGAAGATTGGTGTTGGTTTCTCGCAAAACTGGAAAAGAGATTAAAGGCCTAGAGTTTTCGATGACTCTCTAGAGAGGGTAGGCTGATCCTAGTCAAACCAGTCTTGGAATCCATCCCAATATATTGGATGTCATTATCATGATTACCCAAAGGCATATTGGAAAAGGTAAGACAAACTTGTTTTAGATTCTTATGGGCCGACAAAAAGGACCAGTTTTTCCTTCCATGGGTCAAATGGGAATCCATGGCTACTCCAAAAATATTGGGAAGGTGGGGTCTTAAAAATATACGCCTGTTTGCGAAGGCCCTTACAACAAAATACAGTTGGAGACTGATCACCACAGACAACCTCTGGACAAAAGTGGTCTCCCAGAAATATATTAGTTCTGACTCAGTGGAGGACTAGACCAGAAGACCATCAAAGGAGACTACAAATTGTTCAATCATCTAGAAATCCCTCATCAAATATTTTCAGGTAATAGGAGAAAATCAAAATTCTATAGTACAAACCACCACCTAGAGTAGCTAGGTGAAATATCTTTTGAGGCTCTAACCATTGATAGGGAGAGAATCCAATTCATCACCCAAGTTTTGCAGTCGATATGTGCCAGCCCCAATTTTCTCAATGATTTGGTAAGGACCAAGTCATAAATTCTGAAATTTAGAATGTTTCCCTTGAATTTCATTAAATTTGTCCCATTTTACCATTAGGTCCCCTACATTGAAGTTCTTGTTACCAGCTTTGCATTTACCGAACCACCTTTTAAATATCCGTTGAAAAGACACGAATTTTTGTTAGGCCTTTTCCCTTTCGTGTTCCAACAAAAGAAATGTATCAATCTGTTGTTGCATACTGGTGATAGGTTGGTCTCTAAAGGCTTCGTATAATTACAAAACTATCCAACAGAGCCACTCTGAAGGATGGCCTGGCCTTATAAACCTAGGATATTTTGTTGAACAATTATAACTTATGCTTTTTAAAAACTCCAACTCCACTTAGAACCATCATCTCCCAAGTCCTTAATAATCCAATTTCCTAACCACCTCTCACTATCTTGATGATGCTAGAACCATAATGTAACCATAACATTATACCCCTTGCACTTGCCTCCACCACCTTCATCAATTGATGTCGATTCATTAACTATTAACAAGTTGATTAAAGGATTGTACAACCACAAATGCTACATTTACTCTTATAATATAAGTGCCTCCATCTACCTCCACCTCCACCTCCACCTCGAAACAAAAATGGAGATATATAGATCTTGTAATCATATGCATTCATATCAATTTTATAATGTTATGTGTAACTTTGTAATGTAAGTTTGTTTATTTGCCTTCACTCATAAAAAAGAGAAATATAAACAAGTTTACTCGAACCAAAAATGGAGTTATAAACATTTATAGATGTAATAAGTGAATTATATAATTAAAATTTATTCTCTTTAATATAATTATATATAGTTGATATAATTTTTACATTATAATATAATATTAAAAAAAAACATATTACATGAACAATATAAAAATAAAATAATATTATTTTATATTATAAAAAATTACAATTTTAAGTTAATGTAAATATTAAAATATTATGTTAATTTAAATCTTATTGAAATGCTATAATAATATAAAAATTATATTTTATTAATAATAAAAATTTGTAAAATAATTATAAATTTTACATAAATCTAATTGATAACCTCTATAATGGTGAAAAATAAAAAATTACACTTCACACGTTTTTGTTCATGAAAAGAGAAAGAGTGTACTATAATGTGTGAATGAAATCACACATTCATATATTATATATTTTGTAAAAAGATACCCCACATTAAAAATTATATGCGAGAGATTAAATGCAATTACACAGAACATTACAAAAGATTTGATTGACGCATGACACATACTATTAGCTACCACGACGAGATCGATCACATCAACAAAACATATTAAATAGAACGGCATGATCGATCAAAATACAAAAAACAATTGAGTGGAATAACACATAATGGACAGATTTCTAATCCACACACTAAAACACTTGACATTATACACGTCAAGTCAACACCATAATACTTAAGACAGTAAAGTCAAGACATAGTAGACTTAGCACTACAATTATTATGACAAGTGGGTGGTCTTACCTTGGACTAAGGCAGTGTCTAACCCGACTTTACACACAAGCACTAATTACGTTCTGTTACTTCTACCAAAGCGACGGGGCTTGCTCGATTTCATCTTTTCTCTTCTCTCTGATTTGAAGTTCTTCGTCCCTTGTAAAGACAGTCTCTGAATAATGGAGGATCGTCGCTAAGGCTTCAGGGGCACGTTCCCATTCCATCAGATATTCAGATGACACAGAATCCTTCGGAAAGTTTACTGGATCCAAAATGAAGTCCATCATGGTTTTCATTATAAAATCTCTTCCTTTTTGCAAGCACTGCTTATATTTTTCAGATATTATTGCAGGATTGTTCTCTAATAACTCCATAGCAGACTGGCATTCGTCATATAAAGTTTGGATATCATCTTCTTCCAATATTTTGTAGGCCTTGGAACTGATACATTTGCAGCGGCCGAGATTGCCACTCCTACAGCAGGAGCTAATATTTTCTTTCTGATCTTAATTTCTCTATTCCCTGTAAAAACAGTCTCTAACTGTTGGAGAAACTTTGCCATGAAATGAGGAGCATCTTTCCAATTTAACGAAAACGATTCTGACTCATCTGGCGGCTTAATATATGTTGGAGCTAAGATCAACTCTATCATTTTTTCTATTATAAATTGTCTTCCTCTTTGCAAGCAATCCATATATTTTTCAGATGTTATAGGACTGTATTCAGATAGCAGCTGCATAGTAGACTGCGAACTGTTATGAAGTAATTTGATATCATCTTCTTCCCAATTGAATGAAGGTCTTGGAAATACCATTATATCCGTCCACATCCCAAAATACTATCTTGAAACTAGAATTATAACAACCAAAAACATTTCACGGATCCCACGAAATTTTCTTTATATATATTTCACGGATCCGTTAAGACCAGTTTTTACAACTTTACAAGGAAATTTAATATTTTCCTCAACAAACACCGTATACATTGCCCCACCAGGTTTACAGGTCGAATTTGGAGAAACAACTACTAAAATATAAGGCTTAAGCCACGCGTGCCACCCACATATATGAGTAATAATCGGTGTAAAAAGTAGGTAGTTATAAGATGAATATGTTAACCAGGACCCGACCAGCAGAGCTCACTCAGGACCAGGACCCGCATCCATCGGGTAAGGTCCCTTGCCTGCCTGAGCATAAGGTAAGGAAAAGTATAGCAGCATAGAGAGGATTTCCCTTGAGCTAGAAATATTTTATTTTTAAATTTAATCATAAGTTTTGATAATATAATGAAGATGTTAGAATCTTATGTTAATATAATTTTACGGTGAAGTAATCTCAAATTTATTAATCAAATCAGTCTTTGTAAAACAAAAATATTTAAAATAAAAGAAGTTTAAATATAACATCAAAAATATTTAAAATAAAAGAAGTTTAAATATAACATCAAAAATATTTAAAATAAAAGAAGTTTAAATATAACATACAATTTAATAGTTGTTGATGTTAACTTATTCTAAATAGAGGAGACTCAGAACTTAGTAACTTAATTAGGTGGTCCAATTGGAATGGTAGTCGAGGATGGAGCGCTACTCTAGAAACCTTAGCTGCAGTTTGATTAGGGTTTCTTCGGCACTTGACCGTGTAGAAACCCTAGCCGCAGCTATTGTAGAAACCCTAGCCGCGGCCTGATTAGAAAGATACCTTGTTTCATTGAAGTGTTTTTTGCAAAAATTAAACAATGAAAAGCTAATCATTTCAACTAATCATTTTAGCTCTTTTAATCATGTCTCTTTTGATTTTTAGTCGTTTTTGTCCATCTGATCATGGCTCTCTTCCATGGCCTCTTTTTTGCTCTTGGAAGCAATGTATCTGGTTTTTGTATCAACCTGCCCTCTTCAGAAATGCTGCAGAGCTTCTTAGCCGGATCTCAGAGAGATAGGTAGAAGTTGTATTGCTCTCTGGACACGACAGGTTTCTTTGATTTTGTTTGAAAAGTGCATTCTCATGTACACTCTTTATATTTTGATGAATATAAAAGCGGAATTTTTCTGTGAAAAAACTATTGAATTGTTTTGGTTGAGTATAAATTTTTTTATGGATATTAAAGCCATTCAACATGGAAATGATATTAGATTATTCTTCCAAGTAATCTTGATATGATGATGAATTGCATATTAAACATATAGGTTCGAAAGGATTGGAGTATATGTTTGCTACTATAAATAAGCCTTGAACCTATTTTATATTGGTGAACATAAGGATTAGTCAATAATTTTTAATAAAAAGTACATATAATATAATGTATTTTTAGATGGTTTTAATATTTCACCTCATTTGTCCAATTGAGCAATATTCTGAGATTATCAAAAGGTTTCTTTGTTATTCTGAGATTATCAAAAGGTTTCTTTGTTGTTAATGATTTAATGTATGTTGATTGGCATGTGTTAGTGTATTGGAAGACGTTTCTTTAGTTTCACAATGTTTCTGAATAACTAGATGATAAATTCTCTCTTTGAAAGATGTTCTTCAATGAAAGAAAATTCCTCTGTAAACTTTGGAAATAATTGTAGCTGCAATTTCAGGAGGAAACATGTTGATTTTCTTTTTTTCCACAAAAATAAATGCAAAGAATTTTTTATTTTTTTTTATCTAATTGTTTGTATGAAAACAACTCACCATTGTCTTATGGTTTTCTAATTTGTCATCGTTGATTTCCAAGGTATATTGTGTCCCTAGTTTTTTTTTGCAGTAGTCACAATTGCACCTATTATTCCAAGAGCATATTCTTCCATGGTTGCTAAGAGTATTTTGATCGATGTTTTTGGTACGAAGCTATATTTGTGACAAACATGTGCTATGTTTTCTATGCTAGTTTCTTGATCCATTAGCAAAATAAATTCAAATTCTCCATGATCATAATTGATTTTTGTTGCAATTTTGAAAATTTTATAAGAATATCTTTCCCTGGTATAATTTTTAGTAAGAAAATTGAAAATTACTACCATCTCACCTTTGGCATCTGTTACTTGTGTGATTTTTCAAATATTGTTATATGTGTCACAACAACATTTCCATCAAAAACTTGTCCAACCTTGTAACTAGTTAACTCTTCAATATTGATTGGGATGGAAGCTGTTGATTTGTTCCTATACATGGTAAGCAAGCCAAAAATATTAAACGAAAATCAAAAGGAGATATTTGAATTCACATTTCACGATCTGTATCTCTTTCCTTCTAATTGGAATTATCCTCCTTTGTCTTCGTTGCTTCTTCTCTTGTTGTTGCGTGTCAAACAATATGTGTTATACCACAGCAAGGTATAGCATGGATAAAAGTGTGTGTTAGCAAAATTATAAAGGGGAAAATTTAACTATAATTATATTTTTCAAATTACTTTTGGAAACAATTAAAAAGGAGATATGAACCAAAATGATCTTGTTGGAAGCTATGTGTTAACTAGCAATCCCAAAAAGACCCAGAATTAATATTAGCCATGCATGATCTATAACTTGTCTAACAGTTCAAACTTCTTCTGTGAGACAACAAAAAATGGTGGTTGGGATAGGCAAATGTAGAGTGTGAACATGGTGGTTGGGCTAGGTGGAGAAACATCACCATTATTGGGAATTAGAAGCAATGTCCTGACAATGTCCTCTTTCAGGAAAGCATCATTTGTAGAGAACAAATGGTTTTTGAAACATTTCCATAATTACATTTGATTTGTATCTTGAAACAATGCAATACTTAGAATGTGATAACTTGTAATTTCATTTTGGATTTGTTGTTCTTTGTGCTTTAAGTGGGTCCCTACTGTATATTTGAGCAATATCCCTCGACACACAAGATAACAATAACAAGATTATGCGAATTGTGAATTTGAGATATGTGAACGATCTCTTCCAAGTATTACCCAAGTGACATAGTAGGTACTGCAGCGTAGTAGGTATGTACCGATGTTTGAATGTATGATTTTTTTTTTTGTGTGTTTTTGTTCTTCCTTCTTATTCACTATCTCTTCTAGAAAGTGAACTCTGTTAATGTTTCCAGATTTCTTTTGTGTGGGCATTGCTAGTGTGCAACAATGGGATTACAAGAGAAAGATATGGTCTTTTGTGTGGTCATTGCTAGTTTCTAGCAATGATATTACAAGAGAAGGATATGAATAGATGGCAATAAATGGGGAGCATCGTAGCATTGAATATATTAGTTCTAGAACTCCGTTTCCCTATAAGAGTCGAAGAAACAATGTATGATCAAGTTATCTAAGACACTAGGATGCTTAAAGTATCGAAGCACCAATTTATCGGCTTGTGTTTCTATTAAATTTTGATTGTTTGTTTTTACTAATTTGTGCTAACATAAGAATTCTATTTTATTGGGTTTCAAAAGAAGCTAACAAGAAAAATGGATTTTAGCACTTTTGAGGTGGCCATTTAGAAACCTAATGCATTAGATAAATGCATTTAAACAAACAGAGGTGATGAACCAACAACAATATAGAAAATTAGATTGAAATCTATTTCATGAAGTCTGAATTTGAACTATGCAAAGGGGATCTTCCGGGTATTATTGCCTATGTGGATTTTAATTACATGGATGTCAATTTTCACATGCAACCTTATGTGGCTAATTTTCAGATCTGAAAATTGCTTCCTAGTGATCTAACAGTGAAACCCTAACTATTATCACTAAATAATTTTACTTATAAGACCAGAGATGAATCATCAACACATATAAGACACAATATTTATATTCTATAACCTTATCAAATTTATAAATCCCAAGGGAAAAATAAACCCTCCCAACCAATGGGTAACATCATGAAGGTGGGTAACACTTTTGTGAGAATGGGGGCACAAAATTGTTAGAAACACTTTTTCGGCCAAAGTTTTTAATTTTACTTTTTTGGCCAAAACATTTGACATCAAATAAAATGACACACGAACAACATCCTTGGTTTTCATGTAATAAAAATGGTAGCCAATTGTTTTTTCTCCGGCAGCAGATAGTTCGGCCAAAAAAGAATTTCGTCTGAAAACATACATTATATACGACCGACCTTTTGTTCCACTGTTACTTTACAGACATTATGATTGTTGGAGGATTAGTGGACGTTGGAATCAACAGAAAATCCAGGCGTAGTGCGTTGGCGGCAAATCCAGGCGTAGTGTGTTGGCGGAAAATCTAGGTGTAGGGCGTTGTCGACAAATCCAGGTAATTTTATATGGTTTCTTATTTAAATTTGTTTTACACATAAATTTTTAATGGTTTCTTGTTTAAATTTGTTTCTCACAGAGTCCATATGAAATCTGTTCCATTCGAACAAACAGTGTGGTATCATCATGTTAATGACAAAATTTGATGTTCACTCTTACTCACTAAACAAAATATTTCTGATGTTTCAATATTTATAGTTTTTTAATTTACATTTACTTAAATTAATAACTTTGCAAAAGTTAAAAAAAATCATGAATATGGATTTTTATTAAATAAAAGAAGTTTATATTTGGTGAATAAATTTAGATTAGTAATAGAATTTGAATTCAATATTGTTTAAATATTAGTAGGAATTTGTGCCATTCAAATAGAGTTCCATATGGACTTTGTTCCATTGGAACAGAGTTCCATATGGACTCTGTCTCGAGTCTTGAGTCTCTCAAAATCATCCAATAATTTTCCATGGGATAAAATGGTAATTAAGACATCCTTCCAAGATGAATTATGTCAAAGGAACCATCCCACAGACTGATATCACACAACATTTTCCATTACACTTTCCTTCGTGCTTGGGGATAAAACAAAAGGTGCAACGCATGAGTTTGAATAGATTCCATGTTTGCATGATTGTTTGGTAGAGCCTATTTGTACATGCCTTTGATGTTTTTCTCCTTCTTTTATATCTACTCTCTCTAAGACTCTCTCTAAGACTCTTTGGTGGGACATTTTAATATTTTTTAAAATGATACTTGTTTAATGAACATGGTTGTTTGATGATGTGAACATAATAGCTATAAATATAATACATGATATACTTTTATATAAATAAATAAATAAACGAATATACCAAATTTAGTGATGTGAACACACTAACTGTAATATGTAATATGATATACTTTTATATAAGTATATTAAAAAATTAGTATAGAAATGTAAGAGGAGATACTTAAATTCTATAATTTATAAAGTGGATGTAGAGTGATCACCTTGAACGAAGTCTCCTATAAATTGTAATAGGATACATAAAATGTAATAAAATACACTTATGATAATTTTATAAATTATCAATGAAGTTGCAATAACATCATAGACAATAATATGTTAGTCCACCCACTAGCTTGAAGATATGGATACGTCATTTTAGGAATTATCATTGAAGTTGCAATAACATTATAGACAATGATATGTTAGGCCATCCACTATCCACCCACTACCTTGGAAGATATGGATAAATGATTATTAGGTATAGGGAAAAGTATAGGATGAATGTGATGGAGCAATACGTTCTTATGACAAGAGTATATATATAGAAATAATTATATGTGACCATCGATTTTCTTCTCGAAAGTTGTTTTTCTTATATTCTTGTATGAGTGAGTTGTTTATTTGTGTTGATGCATGTTTGGATATACTCATTATTTAAAAAGAGTAGCATTATGGAAGTTGTGATTGCATTGTGTACAACACGATAATAAATATTAATCTAAATAAATGTAATCATTGGGATTCAAATTTACCCAAAACTGTTAAAATTCCACCTACATATTGAGTTTTTTTTATAGTGTTTTCCACAAAATTATAAAACTTTCATCTTTAAATTCTAAAAAATTGGTCTAATAAAAAAAATGACTCACAAAACATAAAACTTGATATTTTTAATGGAAGACATGCCCACATTGTGGGCTTATTGTTTGACTTCTTCATTGATTTCCATAGTTGTTTTCTCGTAATCCATATCCACTTGACTTTGTTGTATTGTATCCTCCTCCTCGACAACTACAATGATAGACCCAATTGAGACTTTTCAAGGTGTATTCAACGAGCGAGAGCTCCTAGATAAACCCAAAATCAATTGGTACTGCATGTTGTGGTCTATTGTAAGTTTCTTTATTTGTTTTCCTTGGATGCCCACCCTTGCTTTTAATTTTTCATTTTTAACTAATTGAGCTTCAAGTTGAGAGGGGATCCTATTGTTGAGTTGGCAAACCTCAACTTGGAGGTCCTCTATTTGGTGTGCTAGATATTTCTTTTAACCCATTGGAGATCCACTATTTCACATGGATCACAATGGATAATGTGGTGGTGATCCTCCAT
Source organism: Picea mariana (assembly GCA_032191745.1). NCBI lineage: Eukaryota > Viridiplantae > Streptophyta > Pinopsida > Pinales > Pinaceae > Picea > Picea mariana. Next base: position 92,317 of record JASDQU010589633.1, read on the forward strand.
GATAAGGGGATTTAAATATACAAGACTAGAAAATTAGGAAGCATCGAATAATAACCACCCACAACACAAGAGACAAGATGACCCAAAACCCACCACTAGGTGTAGGTTAGACTGACAATTCCAATGCACATTAGAGACTAAAAAAGGACTAAGAAGAGAAATCACCAAATTGTTTGCTATAAAACTCCAACAAAAGCTAAGAGGAACCACAACAATTCCACCTTTTTCAAACAAACCAATTGTAGATCTCTTTAAGTCCAAACTTGGGCTAGGCTTGTAGACGTGGATGAAGAGTATGGGGAAAAGAGGTATTGTAGTAGTTAACTTTTTTGTCTCATTTAAGAACAAATTATATGACTTGAATATGTCCTGTTTCTCCCTTCTAATTTAAACTATTATTTTCCACATTCATTGGGGTTTTGGCAAGTCACTTTGAGCATATTCGCTTTCCCATCATGATTTAGGAGTCATTTGGAGAAAAGAACGTCAAGTTAAATATTTGTGGTCATTTTATATTTCATTCTAGTCCATAAAGGGTCACACCTATAAATCTATTCCAGGGTACTCTAGTGCACAATCCATTCACCCATGATCACACTACCTATTCTAAAAGTTAAGTATCTCTCCTTCAAATGTTGTTTTGATTCAAGGTTAAGTATCACTCTTTCATATTAATTTATGGTTGATGATGGATGAAATATTCACTTAAAATGTTGTCTCCAAAAGATGTGTCTAAATCTATCCCATGCTCTACTAATAATGAAAGTCGATGATGCATTTGTATTACTATGATTAAAACCCCATATAGAGTCATGTGAATGGAAAAATTCCAAATGGACTTAGTGAAAATATTAACTTAATAAATGTTTTCATAAAAACATTTACAATTACTTCAATGAAAGACATTCATTCTAGAGTGAAAATTGCTATAATGAATTGCGTAGGGAACTCTAGTTAGTTGCTTATTAACGAATTTGCATCACATGCTCTTCAATTTACTTTCACCCTAATTCAATGGGGAAGCCTTGATCTCATTATAGATTGACCAACTTTTAGTTATCTCATTCAACACACCCCATACTTATGAAACTTTTAGTTCTCTCATTCAAGCCACCCCATACTTATGAAAATATACCCACAATTTTGTTTTTGTTGGTTTCTTTAATAATATATGCCTATGCCTTTAACTTATCTCATTCAAGCCACCCCATACTTATGAGAATAAAATCACAAATTTATATGGACCAATTTCTTCAATATATGCCTATGCTTTCAATTTGTTAAAAATATATCAAGTATTTTTTCATTTACTTGTTTTTTTCTTCGATTTATACTTTTATGCCTTGAAGTTACATTATAACTTATGTTTTTGTTTATTTGTTGTTTTCTTCAATATAAGCTTATGCCTTGAAGTTGTTCTTTTGTTTAGGCCACCCCATACTTGTGAGAATAAAATCACAAATTTAGATGTCAGTTTCTTCAATATATGCCTATGCTTTCAATTTGTTAAAAATATATGAAGTATTTTTTCATTTACTTGTTGTTTTCTTCGATTTATACTTTAATGCCTTGAAGTTACATTATAACTTATGTTTTTGTTTATTTGTTGTTTTCTTCAATATAAGCTTATGCCTTGAATTTGTTCTTTTGTTTAGGCCACCCCATACTTGTGAGAATAACTCACAAATTTATTTGTAACTTTCTTCAATATATGTCTATGCCTTGAACTTGTTTATACCTTATGTTTTGATTTTCTTGGATTTTGAAAGTATGGATCGAGGTGATTTGTTGGGACGTGAGTCTCCAAATATTCCTCACAAACACTCGAGGCTATCCAATGAAGGAATAAGAGGGACCCATAGCTCTACAGAGACACCTAGGTCGTTAGAGACCCCTATTTCAGCAAGGTATCATAGTTAGGTTGGGGCAACTAGTGACATAAGGTAGTCTAGTGGAAGGAGGAGATTATTAGATGAATCAATAAATAGAGCATCGAGACAAAGTGCTCGAGTTATAGTTGGGGATTCAAATTTTTAAATAGTTTGAACATAAATACCCCCATGTCGGAGAATGTAGAGACCCCATCACATCAACAACATATATTTGGTAAATTTCTTCTATTTTTGTATTTTTTTTAAATTTTGTCGTGTCTATTTTTTATATGTTTTTTATGTGTTTTTGTTCAATGTTGTGAATATTTTCAATTGTTTCTTTGTGCAAAGGATCGATTTTATCATGGGTTCGATAATGAAAGAGAGAGTGAAAATCATGCATATTCCAATGTTCATGTAGAGGGTGAATGTGGATCAAGGCGACATTATCAATAAAATGAAGATTACACCCCTACAATCACCTATCCCTTGGATTTTGGTCAAGATCTTTCTTGGGAAGGAAATGTTGAAGCAATGACGCTCCAACGATGTTCATCCCATCATGCTAAGCTGGAGAATGATCTCATGCATATGGAAATCCCTGTAGAGAGAAAGCATAGCTTGGAGATCGTTTTGCATTCTTTGCAAAAATTTATTAATGTATATCAAAACCTTGGGCCAACTTCTGATACCTTCATATATTTTACGAGGAGATGGAATTCAGAGGTGATGGGCTGTGATAAATGGGAACTAGTACAAAACAAAGTTTCAAAAGAGGAGGCAATTTAAATATTTAATTTCAATGAAGTTACAAACCGAACGATGTTGAAGGTACAATATTTCAAGCACCCTAACATTGTAGGACATCTTTATAACAGATTCTTGGCATCATATGGGAGGTTTCCATGGAATGATGAGATACAAATTTACTTTGCTATACTTTTCTATGTGAAGTTTTGTTTGGGCATGCACCTCGATTATACTAGCCTACCATATTGATATTATAGGGTTGTAAAAGTCAAATATATGATCAAAAAGGGGTATATCGAGATGCATCATTGTTGAGGCCTCCACCACCTTTGGTATCTCTCCCAACAGGGGAATTTTTTTCACATGCAGAGATGAAAGCCACATCACAAGTTGGCAAGGAGGAGAGTACTGCAATCAGAGATAAATTAGAATCCATTTTGTATGGTATTGACATTGGCTTGAACCGACAGAAGTCCAATCCACTGATCGGGAGAGTTTTATTGACAAGACAAATGATGAGATATATTCCATGAATATATAAGAGTTACGAGATTATGCAAAATTTTGTCGCGGTGGATGGAAATAGTTAATTAGGCATGAGGAATCATGCATTGGAATGATATGTGTTATAGTTTGTAAATTTTTCATGCATTCAAGGATAGTTTTCTTGTTATTAGATCTAGATACATATAATTGCATTGTTACAAATAATTGATGATTTACATGTTCATTAATCAAAGTTTGGTCAAATGTTAAATGATTCCTCATTAAATAAGGGACTTGGTTCATTGCCTTTAAATTTGGATGCAATGAATCATGCAGGTCTTTAAAAATATCCATTTCTACACTTCAGTTGTATAATTTCCACACCTTGTTGAACAATCAATACAAAAAATTTATATCTCGCCATTAATGTGAACTCATTTCTCTAAAATTCAAAGTTGCTTTGTTCACAGATTCCCTTGCCATCTCCCAACACATTGATAGGTTTATCACAGTTTTCATTGCAAATGTTAGGACAATTTCAAGAGGGGGACGATATTGAGGTTGGAAAATCACAAGTATTTCATTTTTTGAAGTTTAAAACTATGATTTCAAGTGTCAATCATTTAATTTTAATTCATCAAGAATTATTTTAAAAAGTTATTTATGTAAGCAGTTTCCTTTATGGACATATGCACATTTCAAATGTGTTATAGGCCAACTTGGAGAAGAGAGTTCAGATAGAGTTCCTGAGAAGGATGAGTCCAAATTGGAGAAGGATGCATCCATACCTGAGGATTCATATGTCATGTGTGTGTACATTGAAGTTGTAAGTTCTAGTGTGTTTTTATGAGGACTTTATTATACACACATGAATGCTTAAATTTATTTTTCTACTTTTTTGAAATTTTATGGGTTATATTATAGATATTCACATGATGTAGTTGTCTTATATTTCTTTCATCCACATCAATGGTTTAGAATAATATATACTTGGGATTTAGACATAACTACATGTACTCTCCTTAATGCAGTTGCTAGCTCTATTTTTTTCCTTTTGAAATATGTGCAGAAATTTTTTTTGAGTCCCCTTTTTCTTTCCTTTTGAAAGATGTGAAGAACAAATTTAATATCCTTTGCCTACATTTATTTTGCAAAAAGAGTTCAACATTATTTTTAAAACCCCCCTGTACATTTGTAGTTGAAATACACTTGTAGAAAAATTGAATTTGTGGTTGATCAAATATTCCTTGTATAATATTTTAATTAAGCATTTTCTATTCATTGAAGGGTTAGTCAACTAGTCCCTATATGAATTTACCATCATTTAAAATGGTATATCTTTGGGTAAATAATGAGGAAGGTTCAAACACCTCTTATTTATTTTAGTATTGTCTTGAACTCTTCACTAATTGGTTACCAACCACGAACTAACTTATCTAGATTTAAAAAGAATGGGGAAGGTTCAACCACCCCTTATTTCTTTGAGTATTGTCTTGAACACTTCACCAATTGCTTACCAACCACGAACTAACTTTTCTAGATTTAAAAATATGCTAAAAATATGTTATATACATGATATTAATTATGTTTATATCATGAAGAAGGAATTTTTGAAAGAGCATTTGATTATATGAGGACATCTATTGTTATAGAAAGATTTGCCTCACCCTATGAAATCTTGCACATAAGGCCTTTTTCCATTTCCCTATGCAGACTTATCATCCCTGTTTGTAAAATCCAAAGATAAAAATAAATAGTTTTCCACATGTACGCATCTTGCCTACTATACAAAATGCGTATACGCAAGCTTCTCGACTACAGCCTGTGTACATCGATATTTGTGCCAGAGAATGAAAAATAATGTCGACTTTCCATGTCACGATAAGAGATCTATGATCCTTGGCCTTCCATATACAAGAAATGTTCTGACTCGGCCTTTCCGTTCCAGATTGAAGGCTATAAATGGGCCAATTCTGAGCTATGGAAGAGGAGAAAGAATTCAAATTTGAGAGAAAAGTTACTCTGGAGAAATTATTTACTTCATATTAAGTCTGCATCCCTTTGTCCTTTAAGTTTGAACATAGTGTTCAACCCCCAAGCTCTTCCCTTATTGATTGAGAACCTCATTGCTTCTCTATTATGAGATTGCCTTTGGTGGAGGATTGAAGTGGTGGAGGCCCAGCTGGAAGGAACTTAGTTTCTTGGTTCCGAACCATGCCGACACGGAAGTCTGTAACATTTTCACTTCTTCTAACCATATATTAATAGAAATACTCTTTTCTTGTCCAATTGATATCTTGCAAATATATTGAATTATTATTCCATGGGCATATTTGTCATGTTTATTAGTGGATTATGCTATTGAATGTGATAACATCATATAATATCACCATATGCTTTCTTTTCTTGGTTGTTGAGGATGAGTTGTAGGTATATTGCTTTGGGTCAAGTGCTCAACGGTGGACTTCATCGAACGTCTCGACGAGGTAGGCCTTTTATCTTGTCTTGATAGCATATTTTTTTTCATAGCATACTTGAGAAGAGAGTTGATTTCTGCAGTCATTTCCATTTGTTGTGGTTTTCCCTAGCCATAGAGAGATTTTCCTCATAACAGAAATGGCGACCATACTGGAGAAAGATTCTTATTTCTTAGGGTTTGGAGTACTTTTCTCCTTAGATTTCTCTCGTACCTATTGTGTTTCTTGTCGTATCATTGCTTGACAGCCTCTTTTCACTCTGGGTCTGAGTTTTCATCCTTCTCCCTTGTGTGGACTTGTTTTTTGAAACATATACACATTTTTTTCCTTGACAGTCGTGTACATACGTAGACTGTTGTAACATACCCGACCACCTAGAGGTCAGGATACGTTACCTTAAACAAGATGCAACACACCCAATGACCCACAGGCTAGGCACGCTGCAGCCCCAAGACTCAGTTCTCTAATCCAAATGCAAAAACAAAGGAATTCTCGGCAATGTTAGAAGCATGCACACCACATGCATAAGACAAGATCCATGTCATAGCATAAAATAGATAAACAACATGCCATGCACAATAAATAACCAGCAGACAGACACATTAGAATACATATCTCAGAGATAATTAAATACACAGTGGAATACATTAAACATAAAATATAGAGAGCACTTATCTTTGCAAGTAAACGTTCACCAACTGGTTGCAGACCAAGGACGTTCCTCCCAACCATAGACATTGATGTTCATTTACTCTCAACAACATGTCACCCCCGATCCAGGGCTATGAATCCACAAGGATGAGTCCTAGGCCAAGTCTAAATACACAGTAGTTGGCTAAGTAGCTCTTAGGTTTCCCAACCTCACAACAATCCTAATTTCCAGCTCTCTTTCCCCCTCAGCCTGTACAACCCCAAGAAATGAACACCTTTCTCTGCCATGTAGTCCCTGAGGTTGCTCCATTTCTCTCCAGGTCTCCAGTGCTACTGGTCAGAAAATCTCCCTACTGGAAATTCCAAGGACTCTCAGTTGTGGACAGTTCCATCTGAACTACCATCAATTTCATGCACACATGCATCCATTCCCTCCAGGAATGATTAGTAAATCATTACAACCATTCCACGATGACTCTCCTCTTCTTTCCATTCGTTTCCATGCTCAACCCAAGAGCACACGAACTAGAAGTAGTGAGTGAAGAGGAAGAAGAAAAATTGAACCAGTGCAAAGAGGATGAACCAAGGGAAGAACGACCCCAAAATAGCCCCCAAGGGATGTTTAAATAATTACATGAAGACAAGAGCCACATGGCCTCCCTCCCAAGAAGCTCATGTAACCCCCTCTTCTCCATAAAATCAGTTATGGGTAAATACAATAATAATAAC
>JASDQU010589633.1:99380-110204 GCA_032191745.1 Picea mariana
ATGTTACATCACCCTCCCCTTTTTTTGGCACTGTCCTTAGTGCACAATATCATTCCAATGTTATTAAAATTACAATTCCAAGCCCTCTGGCCTTAATTCACACAGGAAATCCAGCCCAATCTTATATCCATATGCACTCTGGCCTAAAACATGTATGCATATGCATTTTGACCCAAAACATGTACGATGATCTTCATAATTTATATTTCTGGCAACATTTCCAACCAACAAGCTCTCCTTCCCTCTCAGCCCTGTACAACCCAAAAAAATGAACCCCTCTCTCTGCCATGCAGTACCTCAGTCTGTTCCACTTATCCCCAGGGTGTCAGTGCACTCGGCTAGGAAGTTTCAGAGTTGTGGGTTCCAGAACTCCAATTGTAGCAAGTCCATTGGACTTTATTCCTTCCATTCCTTTGTCATTTAGTTTCTCCAACATCACCTTATTTTCTCTCATAGTCTAGTACTTTTCTAGATCTTCAACATTCATCATTTTCCTACAATATTTCAAATTAGCAAGCATTTCAGTTCAATATTTGTGCATAAAATTCTCATTCTTTCTCATACTGTAAGAGTAAATTTTCATAATCCAATACAATACTTATCTGTGTGGTTCATGGATCTGCATCCATATGGTTGTCTCGTTAACTTGTCTCATTTCTTTCCTTGACATACCCATTGTGTGCATGACCCCAATCAAGAGCTATCAAAATATCCCCTTCCTTGTGGTCACTCACCTTCTAGGCCCAGGCTCAGGCATCCCCTTCTCTGCTATGCAATCCCTCAGGCGATCCATCTTGCCTGACCAAGGTTCTCTTGCACAAGAATATTTCTAGGTACATAGGGTTCTCATGTAAAAACAATATCCTTTTACATGCTTTCCATCTTGCATATTTGACATCTCATCCATATTATACACATGCAGTCATCATGAGATATCATTATAACCATTTCAAACATAAATGTCAAATATGTTTTATACAGGAAAATAAAATTTTCCAAGCATGATATTTCTTCTCATAATGGTTGGCTCTGCAACTGTAGATATCAGTCTTCCTTATGGGCTTACATCCCTGCCATATCCAATATCATTCTACCTGCAATTTCTTCAATTTACATTCGGCCAAAACAATTCGTCAATAATTATCAAATCATAATTCCCAAAATTGTTTTATATAGGAAAAATAAACTTCTATACATGAGCTTATGCTCATAACAATTTGAATCTTGCAACAATAGGCTTTGGTCTTATGTATGGGCTTACAACACTACCATATCCAAGACCCCTTTCTTCCTACAATTTCAACATTCCTCAGCCAAACAAATTGTCAATATCTCATGTACAAGATATATATTTTCATGGCAATGATTCAAAACAAAATCACAAAGTGCTCTCAGAATTGTTTACAACTATAATTTAACTACTTCTATTAATCCAACTATCAATTGGAATGAACTCATCATTACATACACATGTATTATCAGTCACACAGACTTTTCATAATGCAACAGTTAATAAGATAAAAATCAATGTGTCAATACCCATGGTCACATCTATACAATGCATCCATGCATTGACTACATAATACCACATAACTATGTCATGTATTCCACCATGATGAGTTGGAAGTTTTGGCCAATGATTCAACACATCATCCACACACTTCCTACTCCTTGCCTAACTATTTGGTTACCTTCCTTTTCCACCCAAACACAACACCAAGAATATAATCCTTAAGTGCTCTTCAATGTTGGCAAAGAGGTTGCAATCCAAACATCAGATATACAGTAGATACCATCGAGCACTCACATAGTGCTATGGCCCTTCCATATCCAACCATATTATGGTCTCACACATGACTAGATCTATGGATATTCATTGTTATATAAGGAGTATGTCTCCTTAATTAACCAATCATAACATAATATGCAACTTACATTTTATCTAAGTTCATTCTAGCATCAAAAACACTTACACACTCTAGGCCTTTGGCCATTACATATCAATTTAAATACTAAAAATTAACTGAGGAAATTCTTACCTGGATCCCCTTCAACATGTATGCATCAACAGAAACTAAATGCATACCTGCCTAGTTGTTACCAACCTACTTGTTGTTGTCTGACCAACTGATATTTGTAGAAGCTCACAGACTTCCCCCTTCCTCATTTTTATCACCATTTCTGCCATCCTCATGGGTCTTCACCTCGATGGAAATTATAAGCAACAACAACATCCACATATTTAACCTTGTTGTATCATTTTTCCTGAATACATAATCCATCCTTTAGTCATACTCAAACATTATTTCATAATAAAATACTATTCTAAGTTCACCAACATATTATATGCATATCCAAGCATGTACATATGAAAAATTACACATCCATATGCACCAAGCATTTACTGTCAGCATGCCTACTAATGCATATGCAATTTAACTTCATTGCATGCTTCATGCACTCTAGTGAATTTCTGTTTGAATTCACTTATTTATTTATCTATTTTTGTTGTAGTTGGTTTTCCTTGAATTCCTTTAGATCCTTTATGCCTTGTGTGCTCCCATTCTTCTCATATGCACTATGGTTCCCAGGGTCTGAACACTTCTCCAGCCACATTCCACCTAGCCATTCTTTCCCACTTAGTACCATTCCCCAATGGAAATCCATTTTCATTCAGTGCCACTTTTGAAGTGAGAGAGCATTCCAATTCCTCTACATTGCCATCTTGCTTCCACTATGAACTCTGATTTAATATTTTGGACAGTAGATAAGGCATATCTAACAAATCCTTCCCTGGAACTCCTATACTTGACACACAGAGATTATTCACACACCACCTCTTAAGCTCTTTGTTTTCTTCCACATCAAGCTTGCAACTGTCTACAAATCTCTACCTTCAAGGCTATGGAGCCTTACTTTTCCTTTCTATGCCCATTAATGACATTATTCACCTGCTAGCTTCATGTCCCATGTGATGATTCTTTCTTTTGTAGTACCTCATCCAACTTTTGTAAGCAAAGTCATGCCTCCATGACCCTAACATCTGATCCTTTTCTTGAATTGATCTGGTTATACCTCTAATCCTAATAAACCTGCAAGCAACCATCTTGTTAGAGCTATACATATCATACAAAAATTGTCAATTAAATTTACAGGTATCTTTTCATTTAAATGATAATATTATTCTTTAATTAATATCATTTTTCCTTTTTATCCTTTATTCATAATGCTCATGAATTAACTATTTTTTAATCGTGATTGTGTGTCATTTATTTTGTCTTCATGAACTGATCATAGACATGGATCGACTCATTATATCATACTCATGCTTTTGTTGTGTTCTCAGTTCACAAACAGATCATATTTTGACCCTTTATCAATTCCCTATATTATTCTAGTGTTAACTCTTTGTCGAATTAAATATTTATGAGGCGCTTCCTTCAAACCATTTATATATGAACAGATGTGCAAAACCACGAGCTTATTGATTTGATAGTTGCCTCTTCTTTTCGCTTTATTTCTTAATGTAGATCCCCTTCTCCTAAGGCTGCGTGACCTCCCGGTCAAGGTTTTTCAATCCCGAGCTGAATTGGATCTCCAAAACCTTGATGGCTTCGTTCTATATCTAAACACAGGCCCTTCCAGATTTCTAATGCAGGTCCGATGGCCCCTGCAACCTTCTCCTTCGCCCTTGTGAAAAATTATCAGAGTTGGCGCTAGCTCCTTGGACCCTCCTTAGATGTGACCTTAGGCAGTGAACTCACACAGATGCACGATTGCGGCCATGCTCAAAGGTGGTTTGGAACCAAACTAATTTTCTCCTCGCAATTCACCTCGAGCCACCACGTGTCCTTTTGCCAAAACCGTGGTGTCGATTTCGGCCCTCCCTCGACTTCGTAAATCCCGAGCACCTCCTGTCCTCACAAAGTGAGGTGACCATTGAACTCGTGATCTTGACGGTGCTTCTAAATGGACGACCAAGATCTACCTGTTGGGAACCAATAGTTCAGATTTACCTCTCCCAGATCGATGGTTGTGGTCATTTCAAAATTTCAGACTTCAGAATTCTCAAATCTCAAACTTCACTTCCCTTAAGATACATGGGATTCTTCCACAGGTCCTTTTGAATTGAACGGTGGGGAATTACTTTGGACGATCCAACGATCGACGTTTACTTTGGGTCCTTACCTAGAATCCATAGCTTCATGCCACCTGTTCTCCTGTTCTGATGGCTCAAGTCTACTTCGGACGATCCGACAGTCGACGTTTACTTTGGGTCCTTACCTGAAATCCACAACTTCATGCCACCTGGTCTCCTGATTTGACGGTTCAGGTCTACCTCGGACAATCCATCAGTCGACGTTTACTTTGGGTCTTCAGGCTTCGAGAGTTTCAACTCTCAACTGAAAACTCTCGAAGTAATTTCTCTGGAGTCCATGATTTGTCACCACATAGTGAAATACTATAAGCGAACACGTGGTCCAATCAGGTGGGTGACACATGTCACGTACTATCTAACATTTCAATCATCCGCATGCTCGAAACTTACTAACATGTGGTGCACATCCCATGTGTCCATTCCATCCCTGATGACGTCCGCAAGCCACATCACTTCGGAAATTTCGGGGTCCATATCACCTCCTAGTGATGTCATCGTGCCCTACCACTTCTGCTCTTCAGGCTTCGGGACTTTGGGAGTTTCCACACTAGCACACTTCCAATTCTCCCAAACTCTGATTTCCCAAACCGACCAAACTACCACCATGTGTCTCCCTTATCGGATGGCCCATATTAACCCCAGACTTTGGGACTTCGAAAGTTACCACTGCAAGGATCAATGGTTGCAATTCCTTCGGGCCTTCAGACTTCGGAAAACTCAAACTTCAACTTTTTTCCGAAATGTTTTTATCTGAAGCTCACAATCTACTGACATGTTTTTCACACAGATCGACGGCTACGATTTCTTTGGGTCTTCATACTTTGGAGAACTCATCTCTCAACCTTCTCTTTTCCCCGAAGTGCGTGGATTTCTGCGGTGTGTCCTCCTAGATCGAACAACTGTAATTCACTTCGGATCTCCGGGGTCCAAAAATCTCAATTCTCAACTTCTCCTTGCTTGCCTTTTCCTGGAGTGCTTTCACCTGGATCACACGATTGGTTGACGCATTTCCTCCTATAGATCGATGGTCTCTGACTACTTCTGCTCTTTAGAGGTTCGTCGCTTGAGTACTAACATGTCACATCACTGCAGGCCTTTCAATTTACGGACCCCATGTAGAGTTTAATGCAATTAAATTCTTCAATATTTGGCATTAGTAATTAACACAAGATTATATCTCATTAGTTGGTCACCCTAGGAGATCTAGGGTTTCTGAATTAGGGTAAAATCAAGGAGGAGACATAGTAATAGTTTGTGAGTGAACACTCAGGTGTGTAGAGAAGGGACAGGGGCAAGAGGGCAGCAAGGGAGATAAAAACTAGGTGGGCTAGACTATTTGTTGCAACATTGGTATTTCCTTAGAAGAGCCATTATCCTAGGAAGGGAGCCCTGATTTTATTTAATAAATAAAATCATCACATTTCTGGTTTTGCCGAGAGGATTCTCAGCAATGTGTGCTGGTTTCTGATGATTTTACTTCAGCAAAATTTTAATGGTTGAGTAACCAAACTATGTTATTATTTAGTAAAAGTGTTTTACTCAAAGTTAATACTCTAATATTAAGTTTAATTAATACTCTAATATTAAGTTTACATATTTCAACAATTTTAATGTAATAATAAATTTTACATAAATTTAATTTTAATTTTGAAAAATAAAATAAAAAATACTCTACTTATTGCACATTTTGGTCATTTTAAATTTCCTATAATGTAAATGAAAAACACACATTCAAATATCATATATTCCATGTCAAAGAAAAATTTACTATAATGTAAATGAAAAACACACATTCAAATATCATATATTTCATGCCAGAGAAAGATTTTCTATAATATAAATAAATAACACACATTCAAATGTCATATATTCCATGCCAGAGAAAGATTTGCTATAATGTAAATGAAAAACACACAATCAAATATCATATATTCCATGTAAGAGAAAGAGAAGAAACCTATTAAAATATCATGTTCGAGAGATTGAATGCAATTGCACAACATTACAAACAAAAATTATTTATCCATGACACATACTATCTGCAATACAGATAACAAAAGATTTTATTGACCCATGACACTTATTGATAGATCTTGTCTGTTCTGTTTTTTGTTTTCATCCCCAGGGGTAGGATATTCAAGGTTTCTACAAACAAGGGTTTACCCTGTGCTATAGCTCTCTGATATACGTGTGGGGTCCAGTAGTAGTGATGGGCCCATTATCTCAGGGAACCAACTAAGGAGGCTAGATCATGCCCTTAGCCATACTACCTGACTACCCAGGTACTAGAGAATATGTTCCTGACTGTTGTTCTCAGTGGAACTATAACAGTGAAGTGGTCGATTGGTTTATCTATAGAGGGATTCAAGAGATCTAGGTCGATCCATATATAGGTGTTGTCTGATGCACTACCACTCGAAGGGGTACCAATAGGGGTTACAAAGGTGGCCAATAGATGTGTGCTTAGTTACCACTTGTATGTCCTACATGTATGACTCCCCAAGTGCGTGTTTATGCACGTAACAACAGATCTCTGTAGCTTTAAGATGTTGAAATATGTCTCTACCCTGAAAAAAATTAACCCACAATTTTCTGTTGAGGAAGGTGCTCTGATACCACTTATACTATTCCAGATATATAATAGTATGCAGAATAGAAATACTTTAACTAGAAATGGAAAAGAAGCAATGATATAATCATAACAATACCAGAATAATACCAGAATAACACCAAAAAGAGCACTTTGATTACTGATAGCAATGTTAACTTGCCTCTTCGAGGGGGAAACTTCCAGCAGAGCAGAGATCTATTACAATAATATACAAGACACGGTTTCTCATACCCTTTACTTCTATTTATACTCTATCTATCTAAAATAACTATCTAGAGGAAGATCCTTCTAGAAGCAGAAGATTCTATTAGGCCTTCTTACATTTGACTTATTCTTTCGTATTGCTAGGCCTTATTAATATTACCCTTTATTACATGGAATTATATTATTCTACCTACATGAGGGGTTAGGGAGGTTAGGTCCCTAACAATGATTTTTTTTTGTTGTTCTTCTATTTCTGGAATTTCATGCTTTCATCCTTCGCTCATGATTTATTCTCTCGCTCTCTTACTTTATTCTTATATCTCTGCGATGTCTTCCTCCCATGTGCTTTCCTCCTTTTGTGCACTAGCCTGTGGAATGTGTCTTAGTTGCGTGCTACTTTCCGTCCTCTGCGCACTTTCCTTATTCTTAGGTTTTTCTCCCAACATTGTATCCAATGTTTTTTATCCAACAATGGTTAAATGACATAATTATGAAATATAAACATAGGTCATTATGAACCATATATAGAAATGCAATTAAAATACACTGAGAAATTACAATATTGTGAAAGCGTGATAGAAATCCATATGAAAACGATAGGAAAGTGAACAATATCAAAATATATAATATAATTTGATAATATTTCACATTCGTTATTAACACGCCAAATGGAAAAGCCCAAAAAATATGTTCCCAATGGTGGAATATTTGACATTAACTAATATGAGGCAAAGTAGCCTAAGCCATCATATCTATTTCCAATGGTGGAATTCCATTAATAGAATCCATACTTGGAAGAAACGGAAAAAAATTTCCACTTTCAATTAGGTCATTGTAATTATATTGCAATGGAAATTTCAACCCTATGTCATGTAACATGGAAACATTATTGATATTTGTTGGGACACACAAGCCAATCATCAAATCATACACCATGAGTGGAACTTGAGTGTTATTGCACATAAGTACTATCCCATGGACTATATGAAATGGAATATACCAAGGACATTTTTTATTTATATATGTAGAAAGATGTTGCAAAAAATTCCATTTGTATCGCTAGTCATCATCAAAATAGTTCAATGTCCATTCAAGACCTGGCTAAACAAATTGAAAATTATCAACTTCTTCAATAGACCAAACAAACGTGGATCTATCATTGATGAGACATATAAGTTGGTTATTTTATAATTCCAATGACATACATTGTATTTCTGTGATGGGAACAAAAGAAATATCTCATTGATTATTTAAAACATCCAACCAATACATAGTACACTGATATCGAGCGTAGTCTTCATAATCTTTGTCCAAATACAAGCAATATATTTTACTTTTATAGACCACTGCATCTTTTGGGGGTGTGTGCCACCATAAGAAAGGTATGTCTTCCTCCACACCCTATCAAGGCTACTACAAATGTAATACATTGACTACATTTGTTTGTAAATATGTTTCAAAACAACCCATTCATATTTTATGGAACTTAATTTTTCCAATAATGTAAAAAAACCACAATCTCCAACCTATATAGATGCTATATTTTTAAATGTCTTGGTAAATGGATTCATCACAAAGTAATTTTTTGCACAAGAGCATCATGTTGGTAAAGACAACAAAACCATGGATCCAACTGTACTTTCAATTGTATATTTAGAATCTACGAATTGCACAAGAAACCGAGATATAAGACCATTTTGATTTAGGTATGCTCCAATGAAGTAACTTTCTTGAATATGGACCATAGAAACCTAAAAACCAAAATCGTTGTTGGAAATTCGATGGAATTAAAAAATAAAGGAAGGGGTTTGTAGAACACCATTCCAGTGTTTACAAATTGTTCTAAATATTTTCAATACCGACAAAGGGAGATAATAAAGTATCAAATTCAAAATATGAAATCGCAAAGAGCTCCAAACACATGGATCCATAATGATATGAAGAATTTTCTTTGGAATGAAGTCTAGAAGTCTAAAACATAGAAGGGTGAAATCATGAAGATGGGTTACACTTTTGCTTGTTTTATGAGAAAAAAAACTGTATTTTCACAAGTTATTCAACTTCCGGCATACAAAAGTATTTTTTTTATTTAGAATTTCACTTTACAGTAAAAATAAAACTTGTGAAAAATTGTGTTATATTTTTAATGACTATTTTTCATTTTTTTTTTATTACGATTTGATATGTCAATTTGACAATTGTTTAGCTGTATGTTCCTTAAACATGAAATGAATGATAATGAGTTACTTATTTCTACAAAAATGTATCTATTTTTAAACTTATTCTTTTAATAAACTAAATATAATGCAACAATCTACAGAGACTCTATTTTATTATGACTATAATTTTGAATCTAACGGATGAATATTATAATTTCTAGAGTTTTTTGAAGTTGACCAAGCTGAAAACGTTGCAGATTTTAAACATATGTTTTTCTACATGTTGTATCTATCTTAATTTTTACTTAAAACTAAAATCTAAATATACCCTTTTGAAAAGAACAGTTTAGGGATTATGAATATATTTTTTTTCAAATTTTTCACTGTATATTTTTAGAGATACCGATATTTCATTTCACCAAATCATAATGTCTGCTGAAAATATTATGTAGTGATTTTTTTTTAAAATTAAATAAAATTAGATAAAAATAAAGAAAATGAAAACAAATTATAGGAATTGAAAGTAGATTCAATTTTGAAAATGATGGTGTCATTTTCAAAACCAAATTCTCAGTATTTGCAGCAGTCTGCAACCTTCGAAGTTCAGTTAAGCTTGGGGCAATTCTCTGGTTTTAGTTTTCAGTCCCAATTTCCCGTTTTCGGCCGAAAAAATAATATTTCGGTCGAAAGACTAAAATCTAACGAAAACCGTCAAAACTGAACGATTTCCAAGTTTTTCGGCAGAAAAGGCATTCTTTCGGCCGAAAGACTGTCGAACGAATTTCGTCCGTCAGAAAAAATGAAGTGACACGTTGTATCATTTTCTTTCATGCCAAATTGTATAAATAGGCTTTCGGCCGAACACATTTAACACAATTCATCGGATGGACAGACAGATATAAGCTTGAGGATAGGGATTTCAAAGCATTTCTATTACTGATTGCAGCTGTATTCTTTTCTTTCTTTATTTCTTCCCTTTGTTCCATAGGATTAATCAGAGGATCGATATTGATACATGGTGGTTTTCTAGAGCACTTAAACAAAGTTTCGAATCATCTTTTTGGTTTTTTTTAATAAGGTAATTGATGTTTGTTCAAGTTTTTTATTGGAATAACAATTTATATGTTGAAAGATAAATGTTGAGCATTTTTTCAAGGTGAAGTCTTTGTTGAACATATCTTTTACAGATAACTATAAAAGTCATGGGAAACAAAAGTTTGCGCAAGAGAAAATATGATTGCACTCGAGATGATACTCACTAAATCGAACAAAGGAAAGAGCTTTATCAGAGAAAGAACCAAGAACGTGAAAATATTGAAGAAAGAAATGATGATAATGTCAATAGAGATTTTCTACAAGAAGAAGTTCAACTAGGTATGCATGCACATATGATGATCGAGCACACGACACACATTGGGACTGTATTCATAAAGTACAAAATTCAAATTTAAAATATTGTAAATAATATAATTGATTGTAATTACAATTTGATGTTTTTCAAAAAACATAAATAGATTTGTCTCATAATGTCGAAGAAGACGTTGAAACTGAAATTGAATCAGAAAACAAATCATCTATAGGTATGTACATAAATTTAGATTAATACAAGATGAACACTCAAGTATATATAACTTAGTGAATTTGTGTTCGGGTTATGTTTTTTAATATAAACTTTAAATTGAAATATGCAG
>JASDQU010589634.1:0-12361 GCA_032191745.1 Picea mariana
TGACGAGGAAGGAAAAATCATATTGGAGCCTAAAGCCATCATTGACACAAGAATTTGCTAGCTAAGGAATAGATCCATTTCAGTGTATCTCATTAAATGGAGGAAACTACCGGCTGGAGATTCCACTTGGGAAGATGAGTCTTTTATACAGAAGCATCCAAAGTTACTCAAGCATTGTGAACAACACTTGTCTCAAGGGGAGGGGCATGTTAAGCCCTAATATTGGCTCATTACCCCTTAATTGGGGCATATTATATTAGTAATGTTATTTATTTATGTCCGCTTTAGGCCATTAGTTGTAATTATACCTCCTAGTCTCCTATATATACCAAGGAGCCATTTTCATTTTGAATCATCTTGTACTTGAACATTTAAGTGGGGTAAAAGGAGGTTGCCCCCTCGAAGAGGCTTATTATCTAAAATTATCTCTTTTTCAAGGCGTTGAGTACTTTTTCTTAGGTTTTTCTTATTCCATGGGCTTGAAAACCCGGTTATTCAACCATTTTTCAACTCAATTCCCACAAGTTTGGGATAAAAACAACAACAACAAATTTTGGCTAACTGACGGGTGACAACAACTACAAGAAAACGGGGCGTGGAGAAGGAAATGACAACAGGCCAATAAGACACAGTACGGTTTAGGTAACACCGGTTTGTAGGATGCGTGACAAGAAATTCATGCAAAGGTCAAACACTCACTCAATAGTTCGGACAGAGGGTGTATCATCTTCTCAAGAAAACATCACAGGCTTCAGGTTTCAGAGCTGTGTGAGGCTTATAGACCTCAGACACAGAGATCACTCATTTCAGAGAGCGAACCGTAGAATGGAGGATGAACCCCCATCATGGCTCAATTCTTGGGTTAAATTTCATGTGCCTGGGCTTACACATGTCACCCCTAAGGCTTCATGTGCTCCATCAGTTTGTGTTCCCTTTTGCACAGTTCCCCCTTCTAGGAACTTAGGATGAAAACATACATTTCACATAGATTTTGGAATAATAATAAATTATTATTCCTAAGGACTCAAGCCCCTAATATTAGCCCCTCTTCCAAGCTTCCAACCCCTTTTTCCTTACCCTCTCTGTGGAATCTTAGTCCCCCATCTTTCTTTCTTTGTGGTCAGTCTGCATGCAATGATGTTTAATATTTATTAATGTTCTACATATTACATATACAAAAATAGGCTCCTGGCCTTTAACACTTAGGCTCTCTGGCCTAATAAACACATAAGCTCACCAACTTATTAATACTTGGCTCACCAGCCTACAAAACATGATTTACAACTCATAAACATTATTACAATGGGGCTCGTCCTTAGGGATATTATAGGAATAAGGTGTTCCATGCCACCAAGGCTAATGCAGACCACCTACCTCAGCAGGGTTCTGCGACCTCTCGATCTATCGATCGATCTTAGTCTGAGATGAAATGGCTCTTCAGGCTCCTGCTAGAACCCTTTGAATGAATCCACAGGTCCTTTATGAAACCCTCCCTGCACAACTTGACACTAGGAGCGAGCTTCACCTCCTCCAAGCGACCACAACCTTGCCTTAGCGCAAGTACCTTTCGCAACTCGTGATCTCACGAGTTCGTGAGTCAAAGACCCTCGACTCCTCTCTCTCCAAACGTCGATACCCAAGATGCGATACGAGTAGGCTCCCTCCTTGTTAGCACCTTGCACACATAACCGCCAACTAGGGCTAAGCGCTAGCACTACTCGTAACTCGCGACTTCACGAGTTGGAGTGTTGAACCCTCGTGCTCCTCCTTTGTGAATCCCCAATACCCGAAAGGTCAACAAAGGGTTGACTCCTTCCAAAGTGACGCGTGTCCACCACCTGTCGCCTGATTCTTCCTTTCTCTGGGCACTTGTTGTTACGCCACCTGTCAACCATGCGGTCCCCACCTAACGAATGTGCCACGTGTTCGCACGAGCTCTCAGCTCTCGACACTTCATGAATTCTTGATTTGGAGCACCAAACTCTTGTGCTCTCCCCTTGAGAACCTTCGAATTCCAAATTTTTTCTTTTTACAAGATTGACAACTGTGAGCCTACCTAGATCCAACGACTCAGATCTTTTCGGGATTTCGTCGATCTGGGAATCCATGAGACTTGACCCAGACCACTGGTAGCTTCCAGATATTTTCCACCTGTCCTCCAAAATGGATGGTCCTGATGCTTTCGGGACTTGATGAGTCGTCTTCCTTCTACTGTTATGAGGTTTAAACC
This sequence comes from Picea mariana, assembly GCA_032191745.1. Taxonomy (NCBI): domain Eukaryota; kingdom Viridiplantae; phylum Streptophyta; class Pinopsida; order Pinales; family Pinaceae; genus Picea; species Picea mariana. The sequence goes on from JASDQU010589634.1 coordinate 2,231, forward strand.
TCACGGACCTTTTCTGGATCCGACGGCTCATGGAAAATTGGCACTTCTCCCTCGAAGTTTCTGTTGCCCGTTCTACCCTTTTGTGCGGCTTGTTAGGGATTAAATTCCTCACACCTTCTTCCAGATCTGATGACTATCAGTCCTTGGTGCTAGATCTGATGGACCAGATCCTTTTTCCTATACACCTCCTAGGGACTAAACCTTGTGCACGTATCCTTGATCCAGCGACTCTCTGGCCACTACACTCCAGATCCGATGGCTGGCACGATTTCGCAATCTCAGGGATTGCAAGTATGGGGTGAAGCCTCCTCTTCTCCTCCAACCTTTGATTCCTGAATGTGTGGATATCCAAGGGTTTAAACCGTGTGTGCCTTCATTTGGTCCAACGGTTTTTGGGTATTGGCACTACATCTGACAATTCAGATCTGTCCTCCTTACATGCTCTCCTCTTGTTGCCTGGATGTAGATTCAACGGTCCAGATCTTTCTTCCTAGTGTTGATCCAATGACAGATGTGCTCTTCCTCTAGATATTTCTTGGCTTTTTGACTTAGAAGATTTTCTAAGTCTCGAAGGTCTCGACCTCCGAATCTTCCTCTTGCGAGCTCGGTTCCTTTGGGTCTCGTCTGCATTATAGAAACATTATCCCTTCTGAGCTTCATCCTCTCAGAGATTTACTCCTGTGCACACTTTGCATTTGAGGATCTCGAATAACTCATATTCGAGAAGTTTTATTGAAAAGAAAACTCCTTACGCCCACATGGCGTTCTCTTTCTCAATGCACACCTTGCAGGGCCTACAGAGTATTCAACAACCCTGTGAGTGTCTTCTCTTTGACAATTCTCTTTTCTCAGAACTTGAAATAGAGTTCCCAAGCACACTCTATGAACTCACTTGATTCCCTCTTGGCAGAGCTCTACAGAACCTTTAGTAGTTCTATCTTCCCTGAACTTGAGACAGAGTTCCTTCTTGTGCACTCGTTGCACCTCTGTTGATGAAGGTTCAATGCTATCCCTCTTGAGCTTTCCTGAGGTTGTCTCACCTCTGTCAACGCACACCCTGACGACTATGTGGACTCCTTGCACTTGGAAACTCCAAGATGGGAAGAAATTGAAACTTATGAAATACTTTACTAGTTATGCATTCAAAACACGAAATGCATAAAAACATGCAAACACATGCAGACAATTTATGGCAGGAAAAATTTCTCTTCTATTAATTTAGAAATTCCTATACAAGGTATTTACAAAGGCTGAACTGTAACAAGTCTTAGCTCTCTCTCGAGACCTCTCTGCTCTGGTCTCTCCTCCTAAATCTCTACCCTGATTCCTATTATTCTCTAACTTCTTTTCTACAAAATGAGGGATCCCATGAGCTTATCCTCAACCACCGTCTCTGAGCTATCACTATCACAGAGCGGCTCCTACGACTACATTACATAAATGGATGCCCAGTCCTGACTATGTCCTGGGCTTGCTGCACGCTACCATTTAAAGAAACCTCAACCATCTCCTGGACAGATGCGTGGTCGGCTCTTACAACCTTACAAAATTTATTGAAATTTTGAATTTCAAAATTGAGAGGGCTGCACCTCTCCCTTTCTCCATTAAATGCATGTTGGATGTGTTGGCTGGCTAGCACACTGCTGATGTAGAGTGATGCTCCTGCATCATACTCCTCAACTGGAAAAATCATGATCTCCTGATCATGAGCTCCTCTTCTCCAGTGTTGATCTCCACCTGGATCCCAAACTTTCCCTTGGAGCTATCCATCTGCTCCTCTGCTTTGTTTTTGTTGTTGTTGCTACCCTGTTGCTCTTGCAGGCTCCCTTCTGCTTGGATTCTCCTTGCTGGTAGTCCCTATTGCTTAACTCAACATTAACTTTCTGATTTCTTCAATTACGTCATCCAGCTGCTCTAGTGGCTGGCTCTTTGTATGCAGTCTTCTCTACCGCACTTCTGTCTTCTCAATGGGAAAATATGCTTGATCTCCCCTGCTATCTTTATCTCTCTTTGTGGCACTAAGTGGCCACTCTATTACTGACTCCAGCTCTGCAGTCTCCTCACTGAACTGTTGCTCAGCTTCTTCCTATGGAAGTTCTGCTCCTGCCATTTCTCTTAGTGGCATACTTCCAACTTCTTCCATCTTGTCTTGTCGGATGTGCAAACTTTGCACGATCACCCTCTTCTCTGGGGCTTCCAATTCCTCATATAGATAAAAAAAATCCATGATGTCTTCTTCCTCTTCTATTGCAGACTCCAGTGCTGTAGTCATTTCTGTTTCAGCTTCCTGGCGGAAAATTTTGAGCAACTCGGCTGAATTCTCTTCTTCTTCTCCTTGGGAAAACATCAGTGTTTGCTCCACTTCTTCCTCTTCTTTGACAGTCTCTATTGGCTGTCCTCCTTCTATTGCTACATCTGTAACACATGCTCTTACCTCAATTGGGCTATCTGGTAGGAATACCCGAATTCCCCCATTCATCAAAATGCTCTTTTGATCCTCCTTTTGGATGGTGCAAGTTTTTAACTTGTCATCATCTTCATTCACATGGTCTGAAAAACCACATGAATCTTCACTTATCAACACTCCTTGCTGACCTGAACTCACTCCTGAGTCCCTAAGACTTTCAAAAAGTCTCACTTCTTTTGCCCTGCCAACCTGGCAATTTGGGAATTTTTTGTTGCCCACTTGGCAGTCTATGAGATCCAGTGATCCCATCTCATTTCCCACTTGGCAATCTTAACTTTCACCACTGCCCCCTTGGCAGTATGCGAGACCTTCTACTGATCTCTTCCCATTGCCCACCTGGCAACTCGAAAGTTCACTTCTACCCACCTAGTAGTTTATGAGATCCTCTGTTAATCTCATACCATTGCCATCCTGGCAATATGAATTTCCATTGTTGTCCTCCTGATAGTATATGATATCCTCCAATGATCTCATTCCATTGCCCACCTAGCAATTCAAAAATTCATCTCTACCCTCCTGGCAGTTCATGAGACCTGAAACTGATCTCTCTTCCTCATCACTAAGGGTTCTCCAATTTCTGGCTCACAGATGCAAACCAACTCTGTGTCACTGAGGTTTGCAGTATACGTCAACCACTTCCTCAACTCTTGTTGTTGTTTCCTGGCCAACAACTTTTGAACAGGACATTTGGCTTTCTTGTTCAGAGGCCATTCATACCTCTAGTGTACTTTTTCCTCCTGCTGCATCTTCAATGTCAGTTGTTCCATTCTCGCCCTTATCTCAGTGAGTTCTTTGTCAATCTCTGCTTTACTCATCTACTAGTGGTCTCCTCTTCCACCATGCTCATGGCCTTCAGTAGCCATTTCCATCTTTCACCTGCCCTCCTGGCAAGTGTATGGATCACTCTACGTCTGAGAGAATCTCCATGTCCTCCTACAACTCACCTGGTTGTCTATCATTTGTTGCACACCTTGCAACAATCACCACAGAGATTTAACACACTGCTTCTTTCACCTATTATATATAGATGAATCTCTACGTCTAGTTCCACTTGATGTTACCAGAATTTCTCCCACCATCTCTCCTTTGTCTTTGAACAAAGTAACGATCTCCTCTTTCTCTTTTGTCTGAAATCTATAGACAAAAATTGACTTTGATACCACTTGATGGTATCAGACTGTCTCCCTTAACAGTCCACCTCTTGTCTGTGATATGCAAAAAAAAAATATGTTGGCTCTAATACCACTTGATGGTGTGTATCAGAGTGTTTTCTTTATCTACTCTTCCTCCCTCTACTTGCAGTCTACAGACAAAAAGTGCCTCTGATACCATTTGATGCAGAACCCCTACCTCAGCAGGGTTTTGTGACCTCCTAGTCTCTGGATCGATATTCTTCTGAGCCGAAATGGCTCTTCGGGCTCCTTCTGGAACCCTTTGAACGAATCCACATGTCCTTTATGAAGCCCGCCCTACGCAGCTTGACACTAGGCGCAAGCTTCACCTTGACTCCTCTCTCTCCAAACATGGATACCCAAGATGCGATACGGGTAGGCTCCCTCCTTGTTAGCGCCTTCTACACATAACAACTAGCTAGGGCTAAGCACTAAAACTACTCGCAGCTTGCGACTTCGCTAGTTGGAGTGTTGAACCCTCGTGCTCCTCCTTTGCGAATACCCGATACATGAAAGGTCAACAAAGGGTTGACTCTTTCTAAAGTGACGCATTTCCACCACCTATCACATGCTTCTGCCTTTCTCTGGACGCTTGTTGTTATGCCACCTATCAACCACGTGGTTCCCACCTAATGGATGTGCCATGTATTCGCACGAGCTCTCGACTCTCGGAATTTCACGACTTCGTGAGTTGGAGCACCAAACTCTTGTTCTCTCCCCTTGCGAATATCCAAATTCTAAAATTTTTCCTTTTATGAGATCGACGGCTGTGAGCCTACCTCGATCCAAAAACTCAGATATTTTTGGTATTTTTCCAATCCGGGAATCCATGACACTTGACCCAGATCACTGGTAGCTTCCATATCTCTACCACCTGTCTTCCAAAATGGATGGTCTTGATGCTTTTGGGACTTGAGGAGTCCTATTCCTTCTACTATTACGAGGTTTAAACCTCACGCACCTTTTCTGGATCCGACGGCTCACGGCGAATCAACGCTTCTCCCTCGAAGTTTCTACCGTCCATTCTACCCTTTTGTGTGGCTTCCCAGGGATTAAACCCCTCGCACCTTATTCTAGATCCGATGGCTATCGGTCCTTGGTGCTAGATCTGATGGCACAGATCCTTTTTCCTGTACACCTCCCAGGGACTAAACCCCGTGCATGTATCCTTGATCCAGCGGCTCTCCGGCCACTGCACTCCAGATCCGATGGCTAGCGTGATTTCACAATCTTGGCAATTGCAGGTATGGGGTGAAGCCTCCTCTGCTCCTCCAACCTCCGATTCCTAAATGTGTGGATATCCAAGGGTTTAAACCCTGTGTGCCTTTGCTTGGTAAAACGGTTATCGGGTATTGGTGCTAGATATGACGGTTCATATATGTGCTCCTTGTGCGCTCTCCTCCTTCTGCCTAGACGTAGATTCAACAGTATGGATATTTCTTCCCAGTGCTGATCCAATGATAGCTATGCTTTTCCTCCTAAGATTTCTTGGATTTTTGATCTAGAATATTTTCTAAGTCTCGAAGGTCTCAACCTTCGACTCTTCCTCTTGCAAGCCCGGTTCCTTTGGGTCTCATCTGCATTATAGAAACGTTGTCCCTTCTGAGCTTCATCCTCTAAGAGATTTAATCCTATGCACACTTTGCATTCGAGGATCTCGAATAACTCAGATTCGAGAAGTTTTCTTGAAAAGAAAACTCCTTACGCCCACCTGGCATTCTCTTTCTCGATGCACACCTTGCAGAGCCTACAGGGTATTCATCAACCCTGTGAGTGTCTTCTCTTTGACACTTATCTTTTCTTAGAACTCGAAATAGAGTTCCCTAGTGCACTCTATGCACTCGCTCGATGCCCTCTTGGCAGAGCTCTACAGAACCTTCAGTAGTTTTATTTTCCCTAAACTCGAGACAGAGTTCCTTCCTATGCACTCCTTGCATCTCTGCTGATGAAGGTTCAACGCTATCCCTCTTGATCTTTCCGGAGGTTGTCTCACCTCTGTCAACGCACACCTTGCAGAGTATGCGAACTCCTTGCACTCAAAAACTCAAAGATGGGAAGAAATTGAAACTTATGAAATACTTCACCAGTTATGCATTCAAAACACGAAATGCATAAAAACATGCAAACACATACAGACAATTCATGGCCAAAAAACTGCTCTTCTATTAATTTAGAAATGCCTATACAAGGTCTTTACAAAGGATGGACTGTAACAAGTCTCATATCTCTCTCGAGACCTCTCTAATCCGGTCTCTCCTCCTAACTCTCTACCTTGAGTCTTATTATTCTCTAACTTCTTTTCTACAAAATGAGGGCTCCCATGAGCTTATCCTCAACCACCATCTCTGAGCTATCACTATCACAGAGCGGCTCCTATGGCTACATTACATAAATGGATGCCTAGTCCTGACTATGTCCTGGGCTTGCTGCAGGCTACCATTTAAGGAAACCTCAACCATTTCCTGGATAGATGTGTGGTCGGCTCTTACAGCCTTACAAAATTTATTGAAATTTTGAATTTTAAAATTGAGAGGGTTGCGCCTCTCCCTTTCTCCATTAAATGCATGTTGGATGTGCTGGTTGGATGGCATGCTGTTGACGTGGAGTGATGCTCCTACATCAAAGGCCCATTTATTTGTATCTTGGGATCCCTTCGATAAGAAATTTCTCTGAAGGCCCCTAACTACTCTATGAATTATTTTTTGTGCATCCAAGGATGAGAAAATATATAGGGGAATAGCTTGAAGAAGAGATTTTTGAAGGACCAACCTATCTACAATGTTGAGGGGGAGAAAATTACAACTTCATAGATTATTTCTTATTCTATTTAGGAGATATTTCCAAGAGCTATTGTGAACCCCCAATGTCAACAACGAAACCCCAAGATATTTGTGTAGAATGGAATTACTAAAAAACCCCAGGATGCAAGAAACATGAAATTGAGCAGAAATGGGGTTGTTAAAGAAGAAAATACAATAATTTATTTGGTAAATAGTGGCATCAGAGGCTTCCATGAAACCATCTAGAAATTTTCTAAAGGATTGATCTTCCCAGGTAGAGAGTATTACCATGAGAATAATGCCATCAACAAACTGGTTGTGGGTAAGGGGATCAAGATATTTATGGAGGGATAGGCCTTGGAGCTTATGATCGACAGTCGAAGTAGTGAGACTTTTAGCCAATCTTTATGCCATGAAGATGAAGGTAAAAGGATAAAGAGAATCTCCCTGACGAATTCCATGATAGGTCCAAAAATGGGGTGAAAGGGTGTGATTTATCAAGAGAGATAAAAAGGAAGAGAAGATGAGAGCCATGATCCATTGAACCCAATCATGGTGAAAACCAAAGGCCTCCAATATTTCATAGATGTATTTTTGTCTGATATTATCAAAATTCTTTGACATGTCTAGCTTCATAAGCATGCTTGAGGTTTTGGTAGTTTTTAAGGAATCAGTAGCTTCATGACCTAAGATAATGTTTTCCATAATTTAGAGACCTTCCACATAACCTAATTGTTCTTGTGTGATAAGGGAGAGAACGAGAGGCTTGAGACACATGGAAATAACTTTGGAGATTATTTTGTACATGACATTGCAGAGGGCTATAGAGAGGATTTTGTTAGAGTTGATTTCTTTCTCGTATTTGGGGATCAGGGTTAAAAAGGTGTTATTCACTACTAGAATAACCCCCAAAATTCTCTAAACAAGATCCCAAACATCATTTTTAATGATTGAACAACAATAGTGAAAGAAGCCGCAAGAGGATCCATCTGGATAGGTCGCTTTACCAGCAGCCAGACTAAAATTAGTTTCCTCTACTTCCTATATGGAGATGGCCTGCATGAGACTAGAATTATGATCCTTGGAGATTAGGTGGGGGCTATGTTTGGTTGTGAATTGAATAGCCTCTGAGTGGTCTAGTTGAGGTTCTTAGAGATGGTCCTGAAAAAAAAGAGGTTAACTCTGGCTCAATATTGTAATGAGAAGTAAGTTTGTTACCTTGACAAAAAATGAGATAGGTGATGGAATTGGAGTGACGATGCTTGATCATGTAAAGGTGGAAAAACTTTAAATTTGTTTACCGTCCTTCAACCATTGGACTCATGATTTTTTCCGTCATAGAATTTCCTCTTGTTTTTTCCATTCCAGGATCTATCAGCCAAGGATTTTTCTTGTTGTGCTAGTTCAGGTAATTTTCCATTGGATATTATATGTTGTTGGATTGATTCCATTTGGGATTCAAGGAGTCATTGCACCTGAAAAATATTCCCAAATACTGTCTTGTTCCATATTTTGATGTGATTCTTAAGGCTCATGAGACATTGTTGGAAGAAATACATGAGAAAACCATTGGTTTTTTGGGTCTTCTTCCACCAAGATTGGACATTTTGAATTAAATACGAATGGCAGAAACAAAATTTCTCAAACTGGAAGGGATTATTGTGGTGTTTGTTGAAAATTTCCAAAGAAAGGAAAATTGGCCAATGGTCCGATCCTAGAATAGGGAGGATGGTGTATTCCATGTGCATGCCTAACAGCATGAGGGATTATAATATTACAAATATATCTAATTTGAAAGATACTTGATGAGAACCCCCATGACAATATTTCCAAGTATATATGCCATTGTTTGTTTCCATATCGATTAGTTATTGGTCCTAGATAAACTCCTTGAAGGCTATATTATCCAGATCTAGGTGTCAGAGGCCTCATTTCTTTTCTTCTAAAGAGGTGATGATATTATACTCACCCCATTTTATCCAGAAATGTAGATGAGTTAGTTCTGCAATGTGTTGGATTTGTTGCAAGAAGCGTAGTTTTTCTCCAATTTATTTTCATCCATAGAAATCAGTGATGAACCCCATGGTGTCTTCTCCCAAAGGTTGAAACTTTTTTCTAAATATATTTTTAGTGGAAGAAAATTTCCTAGAAATGATGTTATTTGGGCTCCATAGGAGTTCCAAACCCCTTGATGTTCCTGCAGAATCAATGGCCATAGAACATCCGGTTTTCCAAATTTTTGGAAGGATTTCTGCAAGCGTTTCCACCAAATATTTCATTTCTTGGAGGAGCATTATGTCTGGATATTTTGCAGTAACTTGTTTATTAGCAGTCAGTGTTTTCTCTTAATATTCATTTTTCTAATATTTGAAGAGACTACTTTCATTTGAAACTTTGGTAGGGTTGGAACGAATCCATGATTAGAGCATTATGTCCTGATTTAACCAAGATGTCCCAAATTTCCTGCAAAAGTTGAAGGTTGGATTTTCAAGCACTTATTGTATCCTCCTTGGGTACATTTTTTCCCCTTATCTTATTGGATTTTATTCCAATATTGGGGTTTCAGGCGGGGTCTCCAAAGGATGCTGAGGAGTCCCTTCTTCACTTATGTAGGGCCTTTTGAACAAGTTGAATGTGATCCTAGGGAATTGATTTGATTTCTTGTCTTCTTACAGTGTCAACGATTTTTTTCAAGTCAATGACATCGAGCTCCATTTCCTATGTATATATGTCTAATCCATCCTCCCATGCATGTATCATAGGATAATATTCTAGAAGAGGCATATCATAGGGGGTGGTAGAGGTCTTAGGTTTTTTTGTATCTTCCGTCTGAGAAGGGGGTTCTTCATATTTTCTATTTTTTGGATTTTTGGTAAAAGGTATTTCTTCCAGAATAGTAGGCATATCCTAGTGGAGAGATTAAAGGGAATTGGAGTCATTGTCATTACCATTTTGTTTTTAGATTGTAGGAGGTGCTTGAGGGATCAAATTTCTGTTTGAGTGGCAGTGAGAGGAAACGTTGATGAATACTTCCTCATCATTTTTTGGTTCCAACTTGGAGGGTTTGGGAGAATTTAACATAGGAAATTCCTGATATAGGTGTCCATGCTCATGACGACGATGAAACTAGAATGATATGATTTCATAGTCTAAGGTTTGGAGGAAAGTAATGTTTTGGGAAGTCAAGCAAATCGATTCCAGAATTGGGACTGAGAAATTCATGTAAATGAAAATAACAACATAGGATATGTAGCATCCATATTTGGTGGCATATGAATATTTAACATAGGTACCGAGGGTATTACCAATACCCACAAGAATATCTTCCTCCCATCATTTCTGTAGTAAAGAATAGAGATGAACCTAGATAGGGGTGAAGGAGAAATATTATTTGTCTGGGTTGAAGTTTTCCTTCCAATATCAGAGATGTAACTCTACAAAAAAAATTAAATGGGGACCATTCTTAAAGATTCACTCCCATTCCTTGGGTTTTTAAAACACAATAGTAAAAAAACATTTGGAACCAAGTTTAAGATCGATATGACAAGTGGATTTCCACTAAGAGTTGTTCCATGCAACCAGATCTCTCTTATTTGGCCAAAGGCATAAGAACTTATCAATTAATGAGTGATACTTCATGTGTTGCATTTACCCACTCAATTTGTTTTAACATAACTTATAATTTGGCATTTCTACTTCATTCGGTATGCAT
>JASDQU010589634.1:12727-27421 GCA_032191745.1 Picea mariana
TATATATATATATGTATAATATGCGGTGAATATATCTCTCTCGTGAATAGTGTCTCTACGGTAAATACATAAGGTGTTTAATATTATCTCTATGGTGAATTGTTCCAAGGAATATATCTTTGTAGTAAATATTGTCTTTGCGGTGAGTACATATGTTAGTGGATATTATCTATATGGTGCATACATAATTGGTGAATATTTATCTCTATGCATGAATTGACATATCTATGATGAATTGATGTGGTGAATACACTCTAGACATATATGGTGAATTTGATTTAGGGTAACTAAATCACGTTTGTGCCTATTCAAACCCTACCATGAATCAAGTGCACAAGTTTTTTTTTCAAAATGAGTAATACATTGTTGATAACTAAATACAATAGAGAAATACCTAACAATTTAACCCTAGATACTATGCATGGATATATAAAATAAATAGAAAATGTAGATAAGAGAGAGAAGATAAAATTCAAAGTGAGTTAGTAGCAATGCTTCAAAGTGAGTTAGTAACAATGCTTGATAATAAATTTAGATCCTTAGAAGATAATATTCAAAGAAAAATAGACAATAAAATATGAGGGTTTAATAGTTAGCTACATAAAATGGAGGCTAAATTGCAAGAAATAGAAAAAAACAACCAAGAAAAAAAATCAAGGAAGAAGAGGTCGAAGAAAATAATAATCATAGGGCCAAGATTAAAGAGCTAGAGGAAAATATAATTAACAATTTGTCCCTAAATAGTGTGGAACAAAAATTGGATATAAAACCTATCAAAGAGGAAATGAATAAGCTCATAGAGTTAGACCATGAGCATAACAAAAGATCCTTGAACCTCATAAATTTTGGTATAAAACAATAGAAAGATGAGGACACATTAGTTATATTCAAGGATAAATTAAAAAATAAATCACAAATTGAAACAATTGGCCTTATAGAAGAAAAAAGGTTTGGAAAAATAATTGAACATAAATATGCGTTGATCTAGGTTATGGTAAGATCTAACACCCATAAATATGACATACTTAGTAAACTCTAAGCTTAAAAGGGTCTGGGATATTTATAACTGAAGTCCTTGTTCCAGAAGATCAAGATAAACTAAGGAAACAGGTTCAAAGGGTATAGGAAGCTAGAAAGGAAAGAAAATGGGAAATGATTAGGAACCAAAAAACAATTGTTAGGGATAGAGACCAAAACGGTAACAATAAATAGCAATTTGAGACACTTTGAATCCTTTCTTTAAATCCTAACCTTCTAAGTTATAAAACAATTAGTGATCTTAGAACGATTCTCTTAATTCTTTTCAAGCATCAAAATAATATTTTAAAGAAATACAAGTAATATATTACTTTTATTAAGGTCGAATAGATCAATTTTGGTCTTAGTGCACTTTAACCATCATCATCATCATCAATACATGTCAATTATTGTTTTTTTTTTTCCAGAGAAAAAAAGAAATTATATTAAAAAAGGAGCGAATATAAATGTTACAGTCCATATCAATTGGTTATCAATTATTAAATATATAAAATGGATTTGTTTTTAATTATGTTAAAAATAAAAAATATAAATCTAATCTAATAAGCCTGGCGAGTTAGCTCGAATGGATGAGTGTTTTGGTTATAATGCAAGAGGTCTTGAGGTCAAGTCCCCAACCAACCATATTGTTGATATTGTTGGGCCTCACTCAATGTTCGCACCAGGCTAGGCCCCGTAATCAAGGATGACGGTTTATCCCATTTACCATCCATGGATCATTAGGAAGTACTTGAATGGTTTTCTGTAAGGGTTTCCTTGGAGAAAAAATCCAAACTAATACCACGTTGGGATATTTTCATCACATTTCGATGTCGAGTTATGTTTGTCACATTGTGGTGCTAGATTATGGTAATAACCATTGCAATGTTGGGTTCTGTTAATCTGATTGCAACATTGGGATGTTTTCATCACATTGTGACGTCAAGTTTTTTATGTCAGATTACGACATTAGGTGTTGTATGTCACATTAGAATGTAGGTTTTTGTATATCACATTGCGACATAAGGATTTTATGTTAGATTGTGACATTGGTCTATGTTCTTCACATTGAGATGTAAGGCTATGTTTGTCACAATGTGACGTTGGGTTTTATACATCACATTGTGACATAGGTTTTTCTATGTCACAGTGCGACATAATGTTTTGTACTTCACATTTCAAGGTTGAGTTATTTTAATTTAGATTGATCCAGGTGGACATTGGTGGTCACCCAACTATTCCATTGGCTCACAACACAATGTTCCATATTAGTAGTTTTCTATGGTTTTTTTGGGGTCCTAAACTTTTGGGGTCATTTTGACACCCTAAATGACATTTTTTTGGCATAACAATGCCTACATTGTGGCCAAACACCTTTCTAGGCTGAATGAAATATGTACTCCTTGGATAGACATTTATAATGGGGTATCGAGCACCCAAGACGAAAATCTTATGCAAAATTAATGCCCCGAGGAAGCTGGCGTATCAACTAACCACATCAGGGCCCACAAACTGTTTCGAATTTCATCTTCTGGGGTTAGGTTTTTGGATGTTTATGCTTTTATCATTGATTATTTATGTTAAAAATTTCTTTTCATCGTCATTGTAATCATTTTTTTGTGATTACACGTAGCCATCACATCCCTTTCAGAGATAATCTACCACTATTCTAGCAAGCTCATTTTTCTTAGCATTTTTATAGTTCCTTTACATTTTGTTCATAATAGAAATTGATTATTATTGTGTCTCTGTGTGTCTGTCATATTTATTTTTTTCATTTTGTTCCCTCATAAATACATATTAGTGGTATTAGAGTAGTCTTCTCTTTATTTTTTTCTCTTTGCATGTCCCCAAAGAGGTCAAGGTATAAGGATTTGGGACTCAAAATACTTGAGCCTCTTGAATACCATCCTCACTGACCTCAATGGTCTCCCATGGAGAAACAAAAGAGTGATGAGGGAGCATGATATCTTATTCAGTTGTTTCTTGAGGAATCCCTCATGTGACAAAGAGACAATATGATCAGATTTTTTTCCCAAATACTTTGATGAATGTTGACAATAGTAGATGCATATTCACTAATTCGCCACCATGGAGGAGTTTCCCCTTTCAAGGTGCAAGTTAATTTTGATATTCCTGTGTTTGAAGGTCAGATAGATGCGAATGCTTTGGAAACATGGTTAAATGTGCTAGAAGGTTATTTCTTTGTCAACAATTTCTTCAATAGGGAAATTATCTCCTTTTTGTTACTTAAGGTTGCCCGCCATGTCAAAAATTTGTGGGAGACTTACTATGAGAAAAATTTCATAGAGGAGCCTGGAATGTTTGAGCCTGAAACCGCTTGATATTCTTTTATGGATGTTGTTAATTAAAAATATTACACTATTTGAATATATTATGACCAACAAACGAGATGGACTACACTACATCAGGAGAGGGACCAAAAAGTGTTAGAGTTCACAAATCCCTTCCATACCATGCACAACAAGGTAGGTATCAGATACTCCGAGTGACATTTGGTTCTAAAATATTGTGGAGGTATAAACCAATACATATAAACAAAAATAGATTTTTTGGACATCTCATTACTTGGATCCAGATTGATATGTTTTTAAAATCGAGCAGAAATTTAAGCAATGGAATAAGTTGGAGTTCTAGGATGCAAATCCAGAACAAAAAAAATATGTTAATGGCATCCCTAACTCATAGAACAACCAACCTCGAGACAAAACGTCCAAGACATAGGAAAATAAGGGTAACATAAAGATGAAGAAGGACGTTGAAAAGTGGTGCAAGTACCACAAAATTCTGTGGCACGACACAAACAAAATTCCCTTGAAAAAATTATTGGTGGTCGAGATCAAGGAAAATGTGTCAAACCGCAACTCAGACTTGAATTCAAAACAAAATAAAAGGAAACAAAACATTGATGTAGAACCCAATTTTATCATCATGGCCATGACAGTACAACTAGAAGAACTAGATGATCTTGAGGAGGGACAAAACCTATTCCATTCACATATGTGGGTGAAGGGAACCTCATTTCATTTCATTGTTGATAGAGGAAGCCAAAATAACCTAATATTAGAAGACTTCTTCAAGTAGTTGGATTTTCTAACAACACCACACCTGTGACGATACAACATCAGGTTTCTTCACCATGGATGGCATCTTTGCATCAACCAATAGTGTATCCTAACCTATGGAATCAATCCCTTCAAGGAGGAGGTACTGTGTGATGTTTCCCCACTAAAATTTTATAATGTTATTTTAGGAAAACCATATTTTTTGAAACATCACGATGTTTATGAGTCTCAACCCCGTAATGTCATTATTACTTTGGGTGGTCACCTCTACAAGGTACTAGAGGTAGTTCTAAATACCATTGTTTCATTGATTTCGGTAAAACAGTGTCACAAAGTAATCTCTCATACCACAAAGTTTATCCTCTTAACAATTTAGTCAGAAGGTGAATAGAAGGTCACTACAATCACCACAACCTCAGCCTAATACTTTTTTATCCAACAAAAGCAGATTGAAAATATTATAGAATAGAAGAAATATCATTTGTCTTCACCTACAAGGGTGCCTTTGCACTGCCAAGTCGATAAAAGATACAACAGATCCCTTCATATATCTATTGGACACAACCCTTTTCATATCTTCTTGGGGTTCTATCCATTAGCTCCCATTGATATAACTCTTTATGTGGAATCTTTACTAGAAGAATCCTCCCACACTTAGACCAAGGCATCTCGTGCAAGCATATTTGTTGATCAAATCCAACACTTCCAACAACAGGTTCATGAAATCCTTTCACAAGATAATGCCAAGTACAAGAAGTAAAATGTCTTCATTAAGGAAGGAAAATCACCAAGGTTCAGACTCAACAAAAGATTCCCCATCTCCCACGAGAACTTGATGCAATCGGGACCATTTCTTCTTGATGGAGGAATATTGATCCAAGTGGAATAGTGACATTGCAATGTCGACACAGTGCCAAAATGAAGTTTTGGCATAATTTTTTGAAAAAAATTATAATAATCTAAGCAATTTTTTATTAGTTTAATTTTCATAATTTTTATATTTAAAAACTAAATATTTTATCATTATTTTTTAAATTATAATTAATATATAAATAAATAATTTATTTATATTAAAATTTATAATAAAAAATATATTTGTATTTATCTAATCTAAAATATTAAAATAATAAATTTATTTCTATTACGCTACAATCGAATTATTAAATTCAAATTTTTATTACATAAAATTGAATTTATTAAAAATAAAAACATTATATATATATATATATATATATATATGAGTTAAAATAATTTGATTTTAAAACTATCCTTATTTAAAAATATACCAATTTGTTTCTCATTTGTTTTGAATTGAATTAAAAATAAACTTTATTGATAAATTAGAAAAATATGTATTTTTTTAATTGAAAAATGTATTTTATAATGATAAGTAATTTTTTTTACTACATACAAGTTAATAAAATTAAATTATTTATAAATTAAAAAACAAAAAAAATTGGTTATTATTCGAAGCTTTTTCTTTCTACAAAATAAGAAAAAAATTACATTAGCTTACTAGCTTTAGTAAATTTAAGAGAATAAGATTTAAAATACTTTAAAAAAGATTATTTATAATTCACACAAGATAAAAGATTAAAATTGTTTTCTTTGGATGTGAACAACTTATATTAAAAAATTTAATCTATTCTCAAATTATTTATCTAATAACACTTATATTTATATTTATAATTATAATGTGAACAATTTACATTAAAAAAATTTAATCTTATTTTTAAATTACTTATTTAATAGTAATTTTATTTACATTTATAAGTTAGAAGAATGCTTGGAAAAAGAAGGTTGTGTCAGCTCTACTCTCACTGGTATAGTCATCAATCTTCTTCTTTATGTCGATGATATCGGTCTTATGGCAAGAAGTCCCCATGATCTTGAAAACCAACTAAGAATCCTCAAGGATTTTTGCTCCAATATGGGTATGATTGTTAATACTGATAAGACTAAGGTCATGATTATTAAATCCAATAAGATCCCTTATGATACCTTTTTATATGACAACAAAAACTTGGAGGAAGTGACTTCATACAAATATATTGGAATTGATATTCACCACAAGCTCAATTTGAATTATAGCATTGAGAAAAGGATTATTGGGGGATGGAAAGGTTATTATGGGCTTGAAAACAATTGTAAATCAACTGATTTTTGGAGTTGGGATAAGAAGAAAATCCTCTTTAAGACTCTTGTTGCACCTGTTATTCTTTATAGATGTGAAGTCTGCGACTGTAGTATCTCTCATGAATCCTGAAGAAAGATAGAGTAAATACAAAAGAATTTTATAACCTATAATCTCAAAATTAAAGGAAATATGACCTATCCCATCCTCCTCGTAGAAACAAGCCTCTCCCTCATTGAGATCATGGCTATGACTAGATACCTAATGTATAAGAACAAGTTAAACAACATGGAAGACAAGCGGTTACCTAAAATTGTTTCAAAATCAAGTCATAACCACCATCAACTCAAGTGAGGATGGCATAAATATGCCTGGTCTTGGCTAAACTATTGGGGAATCATGGAAGAAACCATTTTGCAGAATAAAGATACTATTAAAAAAAAACATCAAATCAAAATTTAAGGAAAAAATGTGGTGTGATAAAGAGTTAGAGGAAAAAAGAAAATTAAAGTATTATAAAGATGTAATAAACCCTAATCTAGAAGATCAAAATTATCTATCTGTTTTTCCAAGTGTAAAGAAAAAAATAAGCATTGCTAAGATAAGAACAAATTCTCACGAGCTCCATAGCCAAATTGGGCGTTGGTCAATTCCTAAAACGCCATGGGATGAAAGAGTGTGTCACCTTTGTGACACTAAGAAGGTTGAAGTTGAAAAATACTTTCTCTTAAATTGTCGAGCCTATAGCCATATTAGATCTCATTTTCAAAATATTGATCACACTACCAACCTTCCTAACCTCTTAACTCAACAAAAGTATGGTGATCTTGGAAAGCTTCTCTTAATGCTTTTCGAGCACAAAAACAAAATTCTAAAGAATCACAAGTAATCACTTACCCTCTTAAGGTTTGATAGATCAATTAAGTCTCAGTGGACGTTAATCATCATCATCATCATCATAAATTATTTATCTCATAGTACTTTTATTTACATTTATACTGAATTGATTTAAAAAGGCTAAAACAAGTTGAATAACCTTCTTTAAGTTATTAAAATTTAGAATAAATTTTATAAATAAAACAATTAAATTTTTTTTATTAAAATATATAAATCAAAATTAATCTCAATAAATATTATCATTATTACTAAATAACTTATCATAATACTATTATTAAATAATATATCTAAACCCTTTTTCAATGTAATTATTAAATTTTTATATTTTATAATTAAAAGTATTTATTTCAATTTAATTATTGAATATTTATATTTAATAATTAAAAGTGTTTTATGATTAAAGGTTACTTTTTCAAATGAAATTTCGTTCTCATTTCTCCATAGAAGTTTCGTGTATATATCTACTATTGAAAATATTGTAGATATATATTTATTTTTATAAATTTAAGGTATTGAGTGATATTATATAAGTTGTAAATATGTGATAATGATTAAATATATGAATGTGTATAAAAGAAAATATTAAAAATATAACTATATTTAATTCAAGAAAAAAAAAATTATGATAATTTTTTTTTAAAGATAAATGAAAATTTTAAAATATTATAATAAGGTGATTAATGTTGTAATTGGAAATGTGGAAAATACAATCAGACAAAATATAAAAGACATAGTGGTTCACCCAAAAGTTGGGCTACGTCCACCAAGTAAAGGTATCGGTTGTCTTATTATTGAGATCAAGGAGATTACAGTAGCTCACTCACCCTCCTCTCTCCCTCATGTATGCCTCTACAGGATTACATAAATACATTTACACAGGAAATTGAAAATGAATGGGCTCCTATCCTTGGTCTCATTTAGTTAAAACAAATTCGGAATAATAGTATCTAAAATCCCAATCTTGGGAGTTTGTTGTCATCGTTTAAAAATCTCCACCTTGACAACAATTAAACTGATACCTTGCTCCTTCTTTTGTTCATCACCTTTTCTGCAAGCCAAGAGAATCCAAGCACCAACGTAGCGTCTCTAACAGTACTGGTTTTGTGAACATGTCTGCACAGTTCTCTTTTGTATGAACTTTCTCAAGAGAGACTCCACGTTCATCGATGACCTATCTTACAAAATGGTACTTGATAGGTATATGTTTTGTTTTACTATGGTAGGCTGGATTCTTAGCCATGTGAATAACACTTTTACTATCACAAAGTAACTTTGCTTTGTCCTACATCCTTCCGAAATCACCAAACAAACCTTTCAACCAAACTGTCTCTTTGAAAGCATGTGAAGCCTCTACATATTCTTCTTCTGTAGTGGATAAAGAAACAATGTTCTGTAACTTTGACATCCAACTAATCGCTCCACCTGCAAGAGTAAAGACATACCCTGAAGTCGACCTTCTCTTGTCCAAATCACCTGGAAGAGTAAATACATACCCTGAAGTCAACCTTCTCTTGTCCAAATCACCTGCAAAATTAGAATCAACATATCCAAAGACTGACTAACAACTAATATTATAGGTGATACAATAATCACTTATGCCCCTCATATACCGAAGCACCCATTTCACTGCTACCCAATGCTCTTTACCTGGATTTTCCATATACCTACTGACAACCCCAATTGCTTGTGAAATGTTTGGCCTTGTACTAACCATTGTATACATTAGACTTACTATTGCATTAGCATATGGTATTCGAGACATATATTCCTTTTCTTATTTTGTACTAGGACACAAACTTGAAGAAATCTTAAAATGGGAAGCCAAAGGGATTGATACTAGTTTCACATCATTCATACCAAACCTCAAAAGTATCTTTTCAACATACTTCTATTGTGACAACCAAAGCTTACCATTCCTCCTATCTCTGAATATCTCCATGCCCAAAATCTGCCTTGTTTCTCCTACATCTTTCAAATTGAACGCCCTAGCCATCTAAGCCTTTAACATGTTGATCTCAGTTATGCTTTTGCTTGGTAAAATCATATCATCTACATACAATACTAAGATAATGAATATGTCATTATTCAATCTTTTAAAGTATACATAATTATCATACTCACTCCTTGTATAATAATGGCTCACCATGAAAGAGTCAAATTTCTTGTACCATTGTTTGGGCGACTGCCTCATACCATACAATGATTTCTTGAGCTTGCAAACAAATTTCTTGCTGCGATTCAGAATGAACCCTTCAGGTTGTTCCATGTAAATTTCCTCATCCAAATCTCCATGTAAGAAAGAATTTTTAACATCTAGTTGCTCCAACTCCAAATCAAGAAATGCAACTAATTCTAACAAAATTTGAATTGAAATAGTCTTTACAACTAGTGAAAAAATCTCATGAAAGTCATTACCTTGTTTCTGACAATATCCTTTCGCAACCAACCTTGCTTTGTACCTTTCCACATTATCATCGACACCCTTCTTCAGCTTGTAGACCCACTTGCAACCTACCATTTTTCTATTTCTTTGAAGTTCTACTAGGTCCCATGTGGCATTCCTCTCTAATGCCTTCATTTCCTCCTTCATTGTTTCTTTCCATTTATCATTGTTAGAAACCTTCACAACTTCTTGATAGAATGCAGGTTCATCATCGTTAGTACTTAAAGAAACTGATGAAACAAAATCATCATACCTTCTTGGAGGAACTCTGACCCGTGTAGACCTGCTTAGGGAAGTTTGTGGTTCATCCACAATCTATTGAATGTCATCATCATCCATGTTTTCCTCTGCAGTAGATTCTTCATGAACATATTCAGAAACTTCTTCATGTTCACTTTCATCTATATTTGAGTTGGTTTCAAATTGAATCTATTGATACTTAGGTACTTCTTCATGTTTCATTTGAAAATCTACATCTGATTTGATGAGAGATGGTTCATCAAATATTAAATCTCTGTTAATGGTGATCTTGTGGGTGGTAGGATCCCACAACATGTACCCCTTAATACCATCACCATATCCAAAAAATATAATCCTTTTTTATTTTGGATCTAATTTAGCACATTGATATTTCAGAATTAGAGCACAGGCTTCACAACCAAAAACTTTAAGATTAGAATAATTACAAGGATGACCTGTCCATGCCTCTTCTGGAAGTTTTCACTCTATTTTTGTTGATGGTGATCAATTCACCAGATAACAAGTTGTAGTCACTGCTTTTGCCCACAATTCCTGTTACAAATTGGTGTTACTATGCATACTCCTTGCTCTTTCCAGAACAGTCATGTTCATGCGTTCATCAACTCCATTTTGTTGAGGAGTATAGGCAGTGGTTTTATGCCTATCAATCCCAAACTCTTTGCAATAGTTCTCAAATTTCATTGACGTAAATTCACCACCATTATCAGTTCTTAAACATTTAATGGATCTACCAGTGCTCTTTTCCACTAAATCTCTAAACTTCTTGAAAAATGTAAATATATCAGCCTTACTTTTCAACATATAGACCCAAACCTTTCTAGAGAAATCATCTATAAAAGTTACAAAATATGATGATCCTCCATATGAAATAGTAGGGAATGGTCCCCAAACATCAGAATGGATATAATAAAGGATTCCTTCATTGATGTGTCTTCCATTTTTAAATCTCTACCTATTATGTTTTCCATAAATACAGTGCTTGCATAAATCTAATTTTAAATACTTTAGACTAGAAAGTAACTTGCGATCAGATAATACCTTCAATCCTTGTTCACTCATATGGCCCAACCGTTGATGCCACATTCGAATATAATCATTGTATTTCTCATATCCTTATGTCGCATGATCTAACTTAGTTCTTCCTTCTAACAGGAACAGGTTACCAACCTTCTTAACTTTCATAACTAGTAGGATTCCTTTGTAGAATTTCATAACTCCACCTTGAACAATACTCTTATATCCTCCAGTGTTTAAGACTTCCAAAGAAATTAGATTCTTCCTAAGCTCATGTACATGTCTCGCATCAGTTAATATTTTAACAGTTCCATCAAACATCTTAATTCAAACGCTACCAATTACCACAAATTTACACGAGATATCATTTCCCATGTAAACTATTCCATCATCTATAGACTGGTAAGTAATAAACCAGTGTCTATGAAGACACATGTGATTTGAAGCACCATAATATAATAACCACTGTTGATCATGACGTGAACCAATACTAATTGATAAAACTTCATCAGTCATACCTTAACCTGTTGCTGAACTTGTTTCAGTTGCATTTTCTTCCTTCGTCTATTTTGGAGAGTCTTCTTTGGAGGCTTGTTGTCGCTTCCAACAATCCTTCTTCAGGTGTCCAGATTTTCCACAAAACCATCACTTAATAATGTTCTTTTTTCCCTTCCACTTTGACCGAGAGAAATCCCTCTAACCGTGTCCTCTTTCTTTAGGTCTGCCTCTGACCATCATCACCTCAGATGTAGACGTTTCTACATTTCATTTCTTCCTTGTTTCCTCGGACAGTAAAGATCCAACAATAGCATCAAACTCAATACTTTCTGTTGAACTGAAACTAATAGAGGTAACAAAGTGATCCCATGACACGGGAAAATAACACAATAATGTAATTGCCTTATCTTCAGATTCGAATTTCACTCCCATGCTAGTCAACTGAAGTAAGAGAGTATTAAAAGTATTTAAATGATCAAATATCTTTCTACCTTCCTTCATGCGCAAACTGTACAATTTTTTTTCAGGAAGATCATATTTGTCAAGGATTTTGTTATGTACATGCTTTCTAGCTTCGTCCATAAACCAACTGTTGTCTTCTCCAAGACAATATTGAACAAAACATCATCGGTCAAACAAAGACATATGGCACTTAGTGCTCTCACATTCATCTCATCCCAATCATCATCTGTTATAGTCGCAGGTTTCTTTGCTTTTCCCAAAAGCACCTTCACCACGCCTTGTTGCAAGAAAAGATCGTGCATCTTAACCTTCTAGATGTCAAAATTGTTCTTTCCATTGAACTTCTCAATTTCGAACTTAGCACTCTGCGTCTTTTCCATTAGAGGAAACATTCCAAAAAACACCACTGCTTATAATAACCAAGGCCCTTTGAAAAAAAGAAATATGTGTGGAGGAATGATGGTAAAAAAAAAACTCCAAAAGGTTTAGTAAAACATTTTAATCAAAACCTTTTAAGACATCCATTTTCTGTTATATGGATACAATTTAATATTGATTCAACCTTTTAACTTTCCACCCTTACAATATTTAATATCATAAAATTGTAAAAAACTTCATACTTTAATATTTTTCAAAGAAGAACATACGGAAATATCCTTCATACCTTAACCTTAATACCTCGAAATTTATTTTCAAAGAAATACGTGACCTTTGTTTAAAATAAAAATGAAGGAGTCGTCGTCGCACCTCCTAATGCAACTGGACTGTGGAAATTTGGAAATTTTTTCGTGCGTGAAGTGTGAACTAGTGGTTGTCACGACCTTCGAGAGGAGAGACCTGTGGCTATTTGGAGATCGACGCATGCGATTCATACAACATCAAGAAAAATTCTCCATGGATTTCCGAAGCTTATGCTTAATATTGCCAATAGATCTTTCCCCTCCTCCAAAGGATGACGCCTGCAATGTCTCCCTCAATTCACGATCTTACAGCAAGACTAGCTTACTGGTCTCACCAATCTTTAACCATAAACTCTTTGATACCATTTGTTGTAATTGCGAATGCTGAAAACAAAATATAAAAGACACAAATATTTATGTGGTTCACCCAAACGTTGGGCTACGTCCACCAAGCAGAGGTATCGGTTGTCTTATTATTCAGATTAAGGAGATTACAGTAGGTCACTCACCCTCCTCTCTCCCTCATGTTTGTCTCTATGGGCTTAAATACATTTACACAGGAAACTGAAAATGAATGCGCTCCTATCCTTGGTCTCATTTAGTTAAAACCAATTCGGAATAATAGGATCTAAAATCCTAATCTTGGGAGTTTGTTGTCACCGTTTAACAATAAACCCCAATCTAAAAATAAAATAGTGGAGAGTATACATAGTGTATACACATCAAAATTGTTCTATATATTTTTATTATTCAATTACACATATTTATACATCAATCTTTTCCTCAAAAACATAACAGATTTATGAGGGAATCTCTCAACCACACACACATAAATATGATCCGGTAGTTGGATAATATCTCCCACAATTAACTAGAGTTTTGAAGTAAGCATTAATTCTAACATCCTCCCTTAATGCTTACATCACAAACAACAATAATGAAATCACATAAAAATATTTTTGGACTTTGATCTCTTTCTACTCTAGTCTTCATTATCATTTCTACCCAGTCTGAAATCTCATAGACTATGCTCTTTCTCAAGAATCAACTTGGAGCTACCACTTGATCCATTTAAGATACAATTTCTTTTGACAATCAATGATGTATTTGTATGATCGACCGCTCTTGACATAAATCAAAGAATAGTTTAGATAGTCAATCATTGTATTGACATACTTTCATCAATTGAAGTACATGGTCTATCGTTGTATTCACTAGTTATCTAAGAAAGAAACACACAAACACAAACACACAAAAATACCATGTAATTGTTATTCTTGAAACATCAAATAACAACAAGAAACACCAACTTATAAGAGACTGTAGACATAGTCAAATCACTGATATGTTCTTATGACACAGAAGTATGTACTAACCATCCACTTAAATTATCTTACTATGTTCCATAAGAGGTTCTTCATTATATATTATATAATTTTACAAATTAGAATAAATGCGAATACATTTATTACATTAAAAGATATTAGCTAGTAATTAATATCGCTTCCGTTATCTTTGCCATGTAAATCTTTCGGGCTAGGGTATTTCAAAGAAATTGGAAATGTGAGCACATCGAACAACAGAGGCGGTTTCACAATTTCCTTGCAAATATTTCCAATTAAGATTGTAAGAATTAAGTTCACACAACACAAAATGTTTTCATTTCTTAACAAACAAATGGAGGTTACATATATAGCATGCAGATCACTGACTTAAGTGGATCTGATTAGCTAATAATAGTAAACCTAGAAACTCACAGTTACAACAGTAATGGTTGAAACTCACAGTTACAACAGTTATCTCTTACTAAAGTAAGCTTTATTCTAACACCCTCCCTTAATGCTTACTTTACAAATTACAATACAACACAAAAGATTACAACACTAGAACTTTCATCTGTCTGTCTGATCTGGTCTTCCTCAGCACTGAAACTCACTCTGCAATCACACGACTTCTGCTCTTTCTTCTCCCTCTTCTTCGAGCTTTCCATCGACACATTTAAAGTCAAAACACTTCTGACCATCATTGTAGCACTTGCATACTGGACAATTTGACAACTCGGCTCATCGGGGCTTTCGTGATAAAAGGTGCCAATTATTGATGCATTCTATGAACTTGCCTTCATCTGTCGGATTTTTTCTTTCGGATATCCTTCAATATATAGAAGAACAATTTGGATACTGAATGTCTTCAACATTCCTT
>JASDQU010589634.1:27521-38149 GCA_032191745.1 Picea mariana
ACATAAACAAAATTTAAACACACCACACATACATATATAAGTAGAAAAGTAGGGCAGTGACTCTTTATGATGGTTCTTCCTTCATATCTATCCACACCGAGATACCAAACGCTGAAATATTTTCGATGGCCATTTTCTCGGAATGCGGCAGCTCCTTAGTGAGGTAATCGTACTTCATGGAGAGATCTATTGCACGCTTGATGCATTGTCCTTTGGAGTATCATGTAACTGCAGAATGTGAACTAACTTCCACTTCACCTTCCTTCATCCTTAAATCTTTTACCCACTTTAATAAAAAGATTTATAACTTCACTTTATACACATGCATTTACTTTATCCACATGCATTCACTTTAATATTCAAAATATCTCCATTTTTATTTAAAAGAAAACTTTATACCTCACTCTCAAACAATCCAACGCATGTAAATCTTATTCAATGCTCCACATATGCATGCATGCAAATCGTGAATAACTCAAAAAAAAAACTCACGCTTCCTCTTTCAACGCTTGAATTCTTGAAGCTCACGCTTGAATGCTCGAAGCTTCTCAAAGATGATGCTTACGCTTCAACGATCTCACGGATATGCTCACGACCTTCTTGCCTCGATTTTCTCACCGATCTGCTCACGGATTTGTCTTACCACATGACCTCTCCTTACAATCCAGTGGCGATTATCACGACCCTTCTCCAGCTCGAACCGTGAGCACGTTACTCTCACGTAGATGCTCAACTCCACGCGCAGATGCTCCAAGGATGGCAGCGAGTTTTGCAGCAACGATCTCCTTGGCTCTGATACCAAATTAAGATTGGAAGAATTAAGTTCACACAACACAAAACGTTTTCATTGCTTAACAAACAAATGGAGGTTACATATATAGCATGAAAATCACTGACTTAAGTGGATCTGATTAGCTAATAATAGTAAACCTAGAAACTCACAGTTACAACAGTAATGGTTGAAACTCACAGTTACAACAGTTATCTCTTACTAAAGTAAGCTTTATTATAACATTTCCCTCCACGTTCTGCACACTCCAACACAAGCTGCAAGGAACATAAAGCCACAAAAATTATTTTCAACGTGGTTGAATGCAACGCATTTTGTCTTTCGTCCCATGAGATAACAATATTCTTTGCAATCGATATCCATCCCAGGTATACGAAACAAGTCAATACTTATCATTATCGTTGTGTCATGTAGTAAATCTAGAGCGAGGTCGCATGAATCACACAAATATGATAATGGCCTAGATACACAAATGAGATGTAATAACCGAAATAGAGACATCTAGAATTTGCAACCAGTTTTCCTTCACGAATTTCTAGTTCTATTCAAATACACTGCAGGAAGCTATAACAAGTCGGCTCCTGTGAGCACACAAAACTCTCTTAACTAAAAACTATCTACTCTCACACCCTAATCCTACTCGTACAACGGATTAGAAACTTACATCTTTCTCATTTTCCTTGTCCCTCCCATAAGGGAGTTAAGCTAAGACAAGCTCTCATACGAAGATAAAATAGTGGAGAGAAAACATATTGTATACACACCAAAACTATTCCACATATTTTTATTATTCAACAACACACATATTTATATATGAAGTTTTTCCTCAACAACATAATAGATTCATGAGGGAATCTCTCAACCAATTACACATAAATAAGGTTTGATAGTTGGAGAAGATCTTTCACAACTAACTAGATCTAACAAACCAATGTCTAAATTAACCATTAATTCTAACATGTAAAAGATCAAAAGTAAGTCCCACAAGCTCCAAAATGAATCTTGATATTGTATAATTCCTAAAACATGCTAATTTTAAACCAAACCAAGTAATTTCTTACCTTTCTTAAGATAGAATAGACCAACTTCAGTCTCACTAAACATTTATCACCATCTTTAAAAGAATATAGATTTTGATATTAATAGATGTGCATCATCATCATTTTAAAGATATATAGGTTTTCATATTAATATTAACATGTGTTCATCATAGTAGTAATCATCTTTAAAGATATATAGATTTTCATATTAATAGAAAATTATTATCACCATCATTTTTTAAGTATTTCATATTAATAAACTTCCATCATCATTTTTAAAGGTACATAGATTTTCATATTTATAAATGTTCCTTATTATTTTTAACAATATTTTTTTAAAGATAATATAAATATAAAAAAAACAATAGATTTTGATATTTATAGATATTCATCATTATTGTTAATAATGTTTTTTTTAAATATTATAAATAGAAAAAAACAATCTTTATAGAATTTTGAATTAAATCACATTTATAATAGTAATAAATTAAATTAAGAAAAAACAAATGAATAACATTTGTAAAATTTATAACTTAAATTAATCTATCATAATTTAAAAAAGAAACAATAATTATATAATAAAATAAACCAATTTAAATTCAAATTATTTTATAAACAACATTATGTTTATATTTCTTTTTAACTATCTAGATGTTTATTAAATGTGGATTAAGATACATTTATTAATCTAATTAATAAATTTAAATAATTATAATAAATAATTTAAAACATTAAATATTTATATGTTTAAGGAAAATTTATCATTTTTATATGAATAATTTAATAACAAAATATATATATATATATATATATATATATATATATATATATATATAACCTATCAATTTAAGATATTAAGTAATATTATATAAAATATAATTGTGGTGGTAGATTTTAATAAGTTTTAAAAATTATAATCAATGGTTTTAAAGATATATTTCTGTCTTATTGCTCTGTAAAAATGATTGGTTGATGTTTAATTAATTTAATTATATAACATAAAAGAAAATAAAAGTAAAAAGAAGTATAATAAATTATAACAAAATGTGACAATAACGTCACCATTTCACTAGGCATATGAAATTGAAATCGGTGGTGTCTTGAAATTGAAATTTGTTTGTTACATTTTTGGTGAGGGTAGTTATTTCTACCATTCAAAGTTTTATCAATGGTTTTTTTCCTTTTTTTTTTTTAAGAAATATAAGTTGTTTCAAAGTTTGTCACAACTAAGATTTTATGCACAAAGTTTTCAATATAAAAATGGAATTCCGTATTGAATTTAAAACCAATTTTATCCACATAAATCTTACGATACGATACCCCTTATCTCAGTCCATTGAAAATCATAATTGGATTCCTTCAATTATGGTTCATAACTGGATTCCTTCCATTATGATGAAGTATTTAGTAATACTTTGAACTGAATTTGGTTTTGTCATACTTTTCTGAGTGGGTGGACTGTGTAGAAATCGAACAACCGAGGTAATGCTGACGGCATGTCTATGACGACATATAATTCAAGATCGCCGTGTCATGGATGATGCAAATTCACATTTCCCGTCTTTTGGTGAATAATTTCAGTGTTCAAAACAGTTTTGTTTGGCCCACCGTCCTTTTTATTTTCAGCCACCGTGAACTCAAAAGTTTTATTTTATATTTACACAGAAAGGTGTACATCTATTGATAATGGGCATAATTAATGATCTTTTAATCTTAAATTCTAATCTGATGGCTAAGCATTGAAGATGCTGGCATATTCTTAGCCGTACTCCAAAATCAATGCTTTAGATTTATTGTTCATAACTCCCTTGCATTTATGAAGATATCCACTAACATGTTTAATTTTTTACATTTATTTAATCACATTATAAATTTACTGTAAAAATACAGAATTGCCACATTCAAATGATTAAGGAAGATTAAAATATATGCAGACCACTTTTATATCATTAAAAAACACTCTACACACGTTTCATTTTGGTGACACTCATTCATTTTTTATATCTGAAAGGTCGTTTGATGCCACGACCTACATCATACCATGAAATACCATGCCTTCAGCCCACATGGAGTAATTTCTGTGGTGTTGTTTATATACGCTCTATGTTAAAGTCGGCTCAATCACGGCTGTTGTTCTGAATGAAACCCATGTCAAGCAGCGTTTTTTTTTAATTTAACTCAAGATTTTTACTGGACTAAAAATTTTACTAGACTGAAAATATTTTTTTACTGTGCAGGGAGTGTTGTCAGTAACCTATACCTTTCGGCGTTCTCCAGCCGCCAGTCGGCTGTACTAGTCTACATTCCTCCACACACTAATGTGACATATTCCTTATCCTCCTACGCTTAATTTGCGATTTTGTTAAATCATCGGCCACTACCGTCGCTACTCGCTTAATATTCCGCTGCCGTATTCTATCGTAATCTGCTCACAGGTTTCTCGTTCCCTTTACCTTTCCCAAAAATTCGACTCTATAAACCATTTCTACACTTGTGGTTTACGCATGTTGTTTGGAAATATAGATCTAGTTTGTTCTCTATCAGGTTTTCAATGGGATTCGATTGGATTACGTGCCGGCTTTGCCTATGAAGTTTGGTCGCTGCAGCAACGGGAAGGATGTTCTTCATATGATTTTCTTACTTTCTATTTGTTAAAGTGTCTGTGATATGTGGGATTAATTTTGGTTAAGAAATTACGATTTACAGGATTCTATTGTCATGTCTGGGTAGCACTAACGCTTACTAACCTTGATTGATTGGATTTTTTTTAGATGTATCGTCCCAACGACAACCTCAACTACAACCTGTTTCAAACCCAAACCTGACTCACTTTTAGGAATATAAAGATGTGCTGTACAGATACCACTGTGGTGTACGTTGAAAATCATGTATCTCTATGCACAAAATCTACAGCGGCGTTGGTCATCTATATATTAGGTATGTTGTTTTGATAAAATTGATTTAAGCATTGCATGAGTGCCTAATTTCATCGTTACAGTTTCAAAAGCGAACTTCGTTTACCCAATACATTGATATGACACATAGTACTACATGTTCCACTGCCATCATAAATCCATTACCATCATAGATTCATTTAACTTGGATTAAGTTGGATACAGCAAACACTATGAGGGTTTGAAAATTTACCATCATAAATCCATTTAACTGGGATATAGAAAAGAATATGAGAGTTGTTTTCCACTGCTATCATAAATCCATTACCATCATAGATTCATTTAACTTGGATTAAGTTGGATACAGCAAACACTATCATAAATCCATTACCATCATAGATTCATTTAACTTGGATTAAGTTGGATACAGCAAACACTATGAGGGTTTGAAAATTTACCATCATAAATCCATTTAACTTGGATATAGAAAAGAATATGAGAGTTTGAGAAAACAATCTATATGTGAATATAAAAACACTGGATATAGAAAAGACTATGAAGGTTTGAGAAAACAATCTATATGTGAATACAAAAACACTGTGAACACTATGAGGGTTTGAACTATGAACATTATGAGGGTTTGAAAATCTACCTCATAGATCCATTTGACATTATAGATCCATTTGACTTGGATAGAGCAAGTATTACAAGGGTTTGAAAATCTACATTATACATTTATTTAACTTGGTTGTATATAGTGAGTATTATGTAAGTTTGAAAAAAAATATGTATGAATAAAACTGATGTAGTTGGTTTATCCATTTGACATTATAGATCCATTTGTCTTGGATAGAGAAAGTATTATGAGGGTTTCAACATCTACATCATAGATCTATTTAACATGGTTGTATATAGTAAGTATTATGAATGTTTGAAAAAAATTATGTATGAATAAAAATGATGTTGCTGGTTTTGATTCAGTTTTAGTTTGGATAGGTAATAAAGACATATAATAAAAGTAAAATATGCATAATTAAATTTTGAAATTGTTTCATGTGAATTGTGCTAATTAAACCTTGATGTGGAGGATAATCATTCTTCCTACTAGGTTTAAGCTAAAGACAATTGAAAAAACATTTTCAAATTCATAACATTTTACTAAACTCTTAATTTATATTATTATAAAAAAATTAGTAGTATTTTTTTTAATTATTTTTCTTTTATTAATATTAGAATTTTTTAAAGATTTAATAAATTATTATTTTATTAAAATTTCATGATAAAAAAGATATACCATCATTACTAAATTTTGAAACTTATTTTTTTAAAATGATGTATTATAGTGTAACATCCATAAATAATAATTACTAAAAATTCAAATTAATAAATAATAATTATTAAAAATTCAATTTCTTACTTAATTAAATATTTTTCTTGTAAATAAAATTTATAAAATTCACAAAATTCTTATTATATAAATTCACATGGTTTCTAATAAATTCTAAAAAAAAAAATAATTATAAGAAAAATAAAATCACATATACTTATAACTTATAAAAAAATAAAAAATATTAACTCAAATTTATTTCAACAATTTGAAATTGTTATATAAAATATGTATGTAAATTTCCAATAATATAAAATTTGACAATATATGATATAGTTATCTCTGATAATGTCAATTATAACCTTTACGATAACTCCTAAACTTTAAATACTCTTTTAGGATAACTCCTCAACTTTAAATACTCTACCTTATATCTTTCAAGATTTATTTTTTAAATACTCTACTTTATATGTTTCAAGATTTATTTGTGAATGGTTCAACTATGTTTAGGTTTTGATTTATGAACAAGAAATTGGTTATGTGAATTATTTTTTTCATAAGTATGTGGTTGAATTTTAATTAGGTTTCCTATTTATCTTGGTTATCAACTTTGTAAAATACTTATATATTTATTTTCCTTAACTATTAAGGAAATTTGATTCAAATTTTCTTCTTCTCCTTAAATGGATTTCCCAATCAAGAGTCCCACTTGGATGGAAAGAATAGTAAAACAAATTCCATATACAAAACAAAGATGAAAGTACAATACATACTAGAAATCAATAAGAAAATCAAATTGAATTCTTATGCACATGGGTATGTACAATATATATATCAAAGAAGCAATTCCATGTACATGATTCAAATCTTAAAAAGACTTAACCATTCAAGAACATATGCACAGATACATATTTTGATTAAAAATCTCTTATTCTTTTCAATCAAATTCCCCCTATATAACCACAATTGGATTCCAAGAGTAATAGAACATATCTCATATGCAAAACAAACATAGAATCACTTTGAATATTAGAAATAAATAAGGAAATCCAATTGAAATCTCACCCACATGGCTATGTACAATAATTGCATCAAAAAAGCAATTCCATGTACATGATTCATATCTTAAAAAGACTTAACCATTCAAAAAAATATGCACAAATAAATATTTTGATTAAAAATCTCTTATTCTTTTCAATCAAATTTCCCATATAGAGCCCCAATTGGATACCAAGAGTAATAAAATGTATATTTCATATGCAAAACAAACATGAAATCACATTGAATACTAAAAATCAATAAAAAAATCCAATTGAAATGTCATACACATGGCTACATACAATAATTGCACAAAAAACCAATTCCATGTGCATGATTCAAATCTTAAAAACAATATAACCATTTCATAACATATACACAAATAAATATACACAATGAATCTAGCATAACTAACTTCTAACCATCTACATTTAACATAAATCTAATTACATGTACAATAAATATATTCTCTATTCATCAAAAAAATTAATGGATTAAATAATCATAAAACATTTATACTAGAATAAAGAAAAAAATATTATTTGTATTTACGAGTTGTACACCAAACTAACAAATTATAAATGGATACTTTTCCCACATAAAAAAATATCTATTGGACTTACTACTTTGAATTTGGATGATAAAACTATAATGTAAAATACAAGATCTCATATTCTAATCACACTCAAAACATCCTTTTAATCAACAACAAGCTCATTCCCCATAACCAAAAATGAAACAAGGGATTGATTCTTTATTTCCATACGATACCTCAAGAAATTCATCCCATATTTTGCTCCAATGCATACAAGGGAAAACTAGGTATGTTGATTTCTCTCTGGGTTTCTAAGATGGGAATATTGGCTCAACTATGGTTAATTGTTAACACATACACATGGATTGTTACGTTGATTTCCTTTCCCAAACATCACATACTCTTTCATCCATAGATTTTCGTTTCCCACCCTACCAAGCACATAAGTGCGCACATACACATAACTCTCACCGGCTCATAGGTTTTGCGGGTGCAAGTTGAAGGTAGAGGTAGAGGGAAACCATGGATACATTTTCAATTCTCTACAGTTAGAGAAACATATGGTAGAGAGTTTTAATAGAAAGAATAATGCATGTATGAAATTGCAACTCGTATACCTCTGCATTGCATAGACTACATGTTCACTTGCACGTGCACTTTAATTTGGTAACCACACGTGAGGCAATCTTACGAAAAGATGGTATGACAAAACAATCTCATAGGGAGCCATAGGATAAATGTTATTCCCTTAGACCATAGAAAATTTTTCGGGTGAAATTAGTTGGCTTGTAAATTTGGTTGGGCGAGTTATTTGCAAAGATGTGGGTTTCACTATACACAGCCCATATTTTTTTTTTTAAATTATATGTACAACCCTTATCCATGGCAATTAATGAGAAGATAGTAGTGGAATCCTTTTTTCCTTGTAAAATTTGAAGTAGATACTTCCATTCACACTATTTTATTTTTTAGTAATGAAAATTATTTGGATATATTTAGCTTTTTTTAGTAATGAAAATTATTTGGATATATTACACTCCAATTTATGAGAATGGAGGTATTTCACTCAATGGATTTTCAGGTTCACTTTGTTTAATTTTTTTATCCTCCCATATTTGTTAGAATGATGTTTTTTTTATTAGCTATTTATTCCACACTTCATGGAATTGGGCATGATAGGGGAACAATTTCATCCCTATTTAAGGACCATGGAAATGGAAATGGAGGTTGACCCAAAAATTGCATCTCTTCTTCTAATTCATCTTGATTCTTCCTATATTACTCAACTTCAAAAGACATATGTAAGCAAATATAACCATGGGCTCAACCTATTAGTGAAAAAATTAAAGGCTTTGTCCTTCATTTCGAGAGATAATTTCTTATTTGTTTCTCTTCTTTCTACAAAGGTTGCAACAATGATACTTATTCTCAACACATGAGGGATTTGACAAGGAGGGTTGCAACATCCAATCCATCTTTCATTTGATGAATTCTACATTTTAATTTGGTAAAGAACCCAGTTCCTTCCATCTTCGAATCAGGTTATCTTCTTTTACCTATATTAATTAATCTACAACTCTTTGGTTAAATGAACCTCTAGTTTCTGAAAGCTATAAATTAATTTCTAAAATATCTCTTATCATTTAATACTTTGTATGTCCAAGGAAAATGTCTTCATATATTGTGGAGTTTAGTTAATAGTAACCATACATTTGAGTGGTGTAGTTTACATATGGGCCATGGCATTTGGCTTTAAACCCTCCACTAGAAGAAAAATAATTTGAGTGAATATGTTGAGTTAAACTGAATGTGTTAACGTTGTTTGTTCAATAAATTTCTAAGCATCCACATCCTTCACTCTCAAACACATCCTCTTTATGAGTCAAAACCTTCACTCTCATACACATAGCTTCTCTATGAGTCAAACATTCTTGGAGAAATGAATGTTCTTTTTTGTGGAATTAAATTAAAGGTTTGGCATCAATATTGTTTCAATTAATAGCTTCCAAGAATATGTTTGCATAACGAAGTGCTTTATTGAAAAAAAATATTTTATTTTCTTTACTATTGTGCACTAACTAAGTGGATATAGGTAGCCATAGAGTTTATTTTTTCGTATTCAATATTCTCTTTTCTTCCATTTTAATGTCTTTTTTTTCCTAGTCCTAATTTTTAATGGATTTCCATAGAAGGCTAATCATCTCAATAGTCTGTTTCATCTTCCAAATAAATTTTTAGAAGCTTCTTCAACTTTTTCAAAAACAAATTAAATACTTATTACAAAATTTACAAAGATATTTTTTTTTATGAAGATCCAATTCATATCAACCTTTCCAACATAAAGACGTTAGATAAAACTCCTGGCAAATTGTGCACAAAAAATATTCTTCTAGGAGTTTTCGCATGGGGATATTTATGGGAAAAAATACATATGCTTGTATAGACTCAAGGGCATTTTACTAAACGGAATGTTCCCTACTTTCGACAAAAATCCGTCTGTGTTCATGCAAAACAATCTTGGACTTCAATGTATTCAAGATAAACTAAACCCATTAGGGATTACGTGGAAGATTAAAATTAGAGTACTGATAAAATATTTTCCAGTTATAATATGAACTAGAGAAGAATAATACACCCGTTCCTACTATTGAGGATAGACTTCATAGATGAGTGGAAGTGTAATATATTGGGGATAGGTGGGTAAAAATATGTAAAGCTATGTGGAGAAATAAATTCTCTATTAAGTATTGTTTACTAGGAAGGATGACAATTAACCATGTTTACTATGAAAATTAACCAAAATCCGTTAAGGCAATGGTCTCACTTGGTCTAACTACAAAAGGGTCACAACAGGGTACAAGTTTGAGTTTAGTTGGATCGATTATATGGTCCACAAGAAGACAAATACTTTTCAGGAAGCTTTGTTGAGTATACGTGTCGATGGATATGATGGATGGAAATCAACCAAAATATGGTTATTAAGGCTATGATCTCACTTGGTCCT